>WTSP01009331.1:0-16022 GCA_025331215.1 Actenoides lindsayi | reverse complement strand
GTCTCCTAGCATTCTTTCCTGCCTTTCTCTTTGCTGGTATAGTTTGCTCCTGGGCACTGAGAAGGTGATCCTTGAATAGCGACCAGCTGTCCTGGGCCCCCCTATCCTCTAGGACTTTGTCCCATGGCACTTTGGCCAGCAGATCCCTGAAACAATCAAAGTCTACATGCCTAAAGTCCGGGGTTGTAAGCTTGGAGTACATCCTCCTAGCTGCCCTGAGGATCTTGAATTCAATTGCTTCATGATCACTACAGCCAAGATTGTCCCCAAGTTTTATATCAGACACCAGCCCTTCCCTGTTGGTCAAAACAAGGTCCAGCATAGCCCATTTCCTTGTCGGTTCCTCCACTATTTGGAGGAGGAAGTTATCATTTACACACTCCAGGAACATCCTGGATTGCTGGTGCCTTGCTGTGCTGTCTCTCCAGCAGATGTCAGAGTAGTTAAAATCCCCTACAAGGACCAAGGCCTGTGAACACGAAGCCATTTCTATCTGCCTCATTCACTTGGTTCTGCTGGTCAGGTGGCCTGTAATAGACCCCTATCGTAACATCACCTTCCCTTGTCTTCCCTTTAATTTTAACCCATACACTCTCAACCGGCTCATCGTCCTTCCCCATATGTAACTCCATGGATTACAACTGGTTACTGATGTAGAGGTCGCCACCTCCTCCCCTCCTACCCTGCCTGTCCTTCCTGAACAGCTTATAACCATCTACCCCTACATTCCAATCACGGGAATCATCCCACCAAGTTTCAGTAATAGCCACTATGTCATGGCTTTCTAACAGCACAGCGGCCCTCAATTCATCCTGTTTATTGCCCAAGCTGTGTGCACTTGCATAAAGGCACTTCAGCTGGGCTGGCTGGATCACCCTCTTGTGCGAATCCTCTTTAACTCCTATGAGGTGTCCCAGTGCATCATCACTGGCTTTCCTCAGGGTGACAAGTTGAGAGCCCTTACTAGGATTCCATTCCTCAGCCCCTGATGTTCTGCCCCACTGTTCGTCACAAGCAATTGAAAATGTAAGATTACTGACCCCCTCCCCCTTCAAATCTAGTTTAAAGCCTTATCAATGAGCCCTGCCAACTCCTGCCCCAGAATCCTTTTCACCCTCTGGGACAAGTGCATCCCTTTAGGTGCTCGCAGCTCCAATGCCTTGTATACTGAGCCATGATGATAAAAACCAAAGTCCTGTCAACGACACCAGTCCCAGAGCCATGAATTGACCTGTTGGCGCTTCCTATATATTCTCTCATCCATAGCCAATGCCAGAGGGATGGAGGAGAACACAGCTTGAGATCCTGATTCCTTTACCAGCTGTCCCAAGGCCCTGAAATCTCTTTTAATTGATTGTGAGCCTCTTATTGCTACATCGTCACTTCCCACCTGAAAGACCAGAAGTGGGTAATAGTCTGAAGGACTCACAAGGGAGGGAAGTTTACCTACAACGTTCTTTACCCAGGCACCAGGGTGTGAAGTGGGTTTGGTCTGCATATCGGGCCCTTCACTCCCCTCAGTAAGGAAGTCACCTACAACAATGACCCTTCGATTTCTCTTATTAGGGTCAGTTTTGATGGCTGGCTGGAGGAGAGTTATCTTGATGGCTCTACATGAAGCAATATGACAAAAAGCAAAATCATAATTGCATCCCAGTGAGTGGTGCTAAGTGCTACCTGCATAGACCATGTCGCATATGGAAATCCTAGTGACTGCTTCTCCAAGAAAGTATCATTCCTTGACTTTTTCAGCATCATTGTCATAAATTTATATGTATTTTCTCTGTTGCAAGGTAAAGATGCCTCCAGAGATGAAGTGTCATGTTTGAGCACCAAATCACTATTTTTTTGGTCATTACAAATCACAGAATGGTTGAGGTTGGAAGGGACCTCTGGACACCACTTTGCCCAGTCCCCCTGCTCTTGCAGCGTCACCCAGAGCTGGTTTTCCAGGACCACGTCCAGGCATTTTCAAAGATCTCCAAGGAAGGAGATTCCAAAACCTGTCGGGGCAACCTGTGCCAGAGCTTAGTTATCCTCACAGTCAAAATTGTTTCCTTCTGGGCAGACAGAAGTTCTGTGTTTAAGTTGGTGCACATTGCTTCTACTTCTGTCACTAGACATGATGCAAAAAGCCTGGCTCTGTCTTCCTTATACCCTCCCATTGGGTATTTGCAAAATATCTCTCAGCATTTCCTCATATGAGAGATGTTCCAGTCCCTTCATTATCTTACGGGCCTTTTGCTCTGGTAACTCATCTCTCTTGTACGGGGGAGCCCAAAAGTGGACACAGTACTCCAGGTGTGTCTTCACCAGTGATGAGGATAGGGACTGTGGACTTGCTGGCGACACTCCTCCTAACGTAGCCTAGGATGCCATTAGCCCCCTTTGCCACATTTGACTCTTTTGGCTACCAGGGACATTGTTGACTCATACTCAACTTGTCATAAATCCAAAACACCAGATCTCTTTCCATGTGACTGGTCTCCAGCTTCTTGTCCCTCGATTTCTATGTATAACCAGCATTATCCTAGGATTAAAGGTCTGCACTTTGTCTGCATCTTTATTTGTGACAGCAATGAACCAATGTTATGCTGTTAACATATTTTCATAAGCTCTTTTTGTTGTCCTTCACAGTGCTGGCCAGCTTTAAATTTAATCAAACTTTGGCCACATGAATTTTCTCCCTACAGTAGAGAACAGCATATCTGTAGTCCTCCTGTGTCACCTGTCCCTTTTCCCTTTCTGCCCAAGTTCCACAAGAAAATCCCTGCTCAGTCAAACCAACCTTCTGCCACACTTACTTGACTTCTGACACTTGGAATTGCCTGCTCCTGCACTCTTAAGAAACAGTTCTTAAAATGTGGTTTAGATCTAATGCAGAAAGCACCGAGCAATTTCCTCTCAGTGAAGTTGTTACATATGAAAGAAAAAAAAAGTATTTTAGTAGTATGCTATAGAAATCCCTCAAATGAGATGTCTGACATTTTCAAAGGTGTGGCTGAATGCACAGAATCTGAGGCTCTCGTCAGTATGCAACATCTAGAAAATTTTATTTGATTAACTGCAATAAGCTGACTACCATTGCTGAATCACAGCTATGTTCTTCTGAAAGTCAGGAACCACCAATTACAATGACCAGTTATGATGATCTGAGAACAAAGAAGTGTTTTTAATGGAGCTTAGTGTTGAATTCACTATGAATTTCCAGAATGAGTGTCACTTCTGTGTGTAGGTTTGGTGCTATTTTTCTTTTCTTCTTTAAAATCAGGGGCAGATCAACTTTTGGAATTGTTTACTGCCCAAACCAAACCTTTATTACTGCACAGTTTAGAACCAGTTTAACTCCTAATTGACACTAACAAGTCTGTTCATATATAGTATCAACACATGCCAAACTAGGTAGAGGGTGTACGTACTTCCTAACAATTCCTAACCTGGAAGGGACAAGCAAAGAAACATACGTGCTCTTCCTCCAGCCTCAAAGCTAAGATAAGCTCTTCTACTGTTGTCACAGGGATTTTATTATGCTTAGCTAAGCAAAATCGGTAGGAAAAAGATACCTACATCAATCTCCATTAAAATCTCCAAACATCCTATTTTCCTAACAAATACCACAGAGTTAACACGTGAATGCATATAATCTTGTAATATTATTTTTAAGCTCTTGAAACAATGTATCTGAGAGCAAAGACAAGCTGAAGAAATTAATTATATCCAGCGTCACTGGTGAATACTACCACAGCACTTCTTAGGTGCACTTCAAAGGAAGGCAAGATGTGGACATGAGTTTCATCACATAACATTGCTGTATCTCTTTGTCAAACGTTTACAAAACTGTACGCAACCTACGAACTTCAGGACAAGAAATGTCAGGGGGTTTTCTAGCTTTCAGTAGAACGACAGAAAGCACAACATTACCATTAGTGCCCAGGTAGTGACAGTTGTACACTTATGTAGCTAAGAAAGCGCCTGGAAGTTCCACCTTGTATTTAACTAGAATCTATAGGACCTGAAATGGATTCCTCTGTTTTGTGATGGAGCTTTTGAATGCGTAAGACAAGAAGAGGTTGCTGCAGTTACTTTTTAGAATGTGGGACACTACTATCTGGACAAAAGCATGCTGCTTTTGTAATTCAAATATTTATTTTGTAGTTCATATGAACATACCCATCTAAGAATTTCAGCTGAACTTTTAGTGAACTTCTGCTATTCGCTGTAAAAAAAAAAAAAAAAAAAATCAAAAGCACACACTACAGTTCTTTATCAAATTCAGTAACCACTTTATTTGATTTACACTTTGCTCGAAGCATGATCTTGAAAACACAATTTTAGAAAACAATGCCAGATCTCAAAAAACACTGGGCTGCCTCTCACAGTCCAGATGCAAAGACTAGCAGAATGGCAAGTGGAGCCTGAGGCTTATTTCAGGTGATGCCTAAAATCTCCTGACAATTTCAGTCCACATATCTGGTATCTGACATAAGTCTGTATCTGACACGAACTCAAAGGAACTGTATACCCTGTGTTTTCCCAAAGAGAAAGCCCAAGCTGTTTGAGTTCTCTGGTTCTCCCGAGTGGTGGTTCATAACTCTTATATTATGATGACCTGTGGTGGTCTGGTAGGCATATGGCCTCTGCATCCTTTGGAATACAGATGTCATCCCACTGATCCTATACAGACATTAACTCTTCCTTCCCTAACATTAAGATTTATCAAACATTCCATAGATTTTGATGTATCATTGGAGAGAAAGTGCTGTTCTAAATAAACACACAAACACCAGCTACTATGAGTAGCAAGCAGTTACGAAAACCAGCCAAATGGAGTACCTGTCACAAATGCTAATGTTTTCCTACTACTCGGCTTGCTACTCACAGACAGAGAATAGTCAGTGTTTTCATGGCTCTAAAAATAGAGATCTTAGCTCGCACAGGAGTCTGGATTTGCAGCACACAGAGACAATATGCTGCTGTCAAGGTTTAGTGTTGGCCCAGCCACTAGACAAATGACAGACACACTCTATTAACCCCTCTCCCTTCCCAGAGAGGAATAGAAAGGGAATAAGGGTAAGTGACTTATGATTAGAAGAGATTTCTTCTTTAAAAAAAAAAAAAATAATTATACAAATATATGAAAACCAATATCGAACTCAACTCCCTTTGTAGCAATTACATCAATCACCACCACCACTGATGCTGTGGAGCAGGCACTGGACTCAGCAGCAGATGGGAACCGGATGCAGCAGCTCGATTCAGCAACACACAGATTGGGATCGTAGGCAGAACAGGCAGAGTCCTCCTCTAACACAAGTCATTGAAGAAGAGAGCTTCACCCTCCTGATCCCTCAGCTTTATACTGAATATGATATACATCGGCTGGAATCCCTCATTGGTCAGTTTAGGGTCATCTGTCCTGTCAACTCCTCCCTGCAGGTGCAGCCTTTTACTTTCTGTAGCCCCAACGTTGTACACAAGATCCAGCAGTGGCCTTGGGCTTCACAGAAACATAGAATGGTTTGTGTTGGAAGGGACCTGAAAGATCATCTATTTAACAACCTCCTTGTCATAGGCAGGGACACCTCCCACTAGATCAGGTTGCTCAGAGCCCAGTACAACCTGGTCTTGAACACTTCCAGGGAAGGGGCATACACAACTTCCCTGGACAAGCTGTTCCAGTGTCTCACCACCCTCAGAGTGAGCAATTTATTCCTTATATCTAATCTAAATCTAGTTTCTTTCAGTTTAAAACCATTATCTCTCATCCGATCACTACGAACCCTTGTAAAAGTCCCTCTCCAGCTTGTAGGCCCCTTTCAGGTACTGGGAGGCTGCAATAAAGTCTCCATGGAGCTTTCTCTTCTCCAGGCTGAACAATCCTAAATCTCTCCGCCTGTCCTCATAGGAGAGGTGTGTCCCAGCCCTTAGATCATCCTCGTGGCCCTTCTCTGGACCTGTTCCATCAGGTCCACGTCCTTCTTGTGTTGGGGGCTCCAGAGTTGGACACAGAACTCCAGGTGGGGTCCCATGACAGTAGACTGCAGCGGGATAATCACCTTTGTCAGCACGCTGACCATGCTTCTTCTGATGCAGCCCAGGATACGCTTGCCTTACGGAGCAGTGAGCACACACTGTTGTCTCATGTTGAGCTTTTCATCAACCAGAATGAATATCAGAGCAAGTATAAGCAAGAGCTTTTCTGCACACCAATCCTGGGTACTAACTCTAAACATGGGGTGTTATCCCTGCTAGGAGCAGACACTGTCTGAGAGAACAGGCTGCTAACTTCAGACAGTGCAGTTAGAAGAACTGAGCTGGGAAGTAAAATTACTGAAGAGAATTAGTTCTGTTCTCACTCAAACCAGGACAGCTGCTAAAAAGGTGCTTTCTAGAATGGCACAGACACTGTTCAAATATACTCACTGCATAAAAGGCAATGCTTTTAAGAGCTAGATATGTTACAATATTGTTTCTAAGGAAGTGTACACACACACACAAAACAAAAATAAAACATAACAAACAAAAAAACCAACATCAGAAAAAACAAACAAACAAAAACCCAATCAGATCTGCAAGTTCTCTTATCTTTGGTTTCAGCTTGTTGAGAATTATTCTCTCTACTGGTTTTGGCTGGGATTGAGTTAATTTTCTTTACAGTAGCTGGTATGGTGTTCACCAAGTAACTATCGATCATTTATCAGCAGGCTAACTGGGGAGGTCCCAGTTGTCTGGAGGCTAGCAAATGTGACACCCATCTACAAAAACAGACGGAAGATCTGTGGAACTGCAGGCCTGCCAGCTTGACTTCAGTGACAGGTAAAGTTATGTAGCAGATCATCTTGACTGTCATCCCATGGCATATACAAGACAACCAGGTGATCAGGCCTAGTCAGCATGAGTTTACAAAAGGCAGGTCCTGCTTGACTAACCTGATCTCATTCATGACAAGGTGACCCACTCAGTGGATGAGGGAAAGGCTGTGGATGTCTACGTGGACTGTAGTAAAGTTTTTGACAGTTTCCCACAGCATTTTCCTAGAGAAATGTCTGTCCATGGCTTGGATGGGCATACACTTCTTCAGATGAAAAACTGGCTAGATGGCTGTGTCAAAAGAATAGTGGTGAAAGGAATTAAATCCAGTTGGTAGCAGTACTCAGGCCTCAGTACTGGGGCCTGTTCTCTTTAATATCTTTATCAATGACCTGGACAAGTGAAATGAGGACACTCCAAGTTAAGTTTGCAGATGACACTAAGTTGGGCAGGAGTGTTGATCTGTTTGAGGGTAGGGAGACCTCCACAGAAGGATGAATGGACCAAAGCCAACAGGATGAGGTTCAACAAGGCTGAGAGCTGGGTCCTGCACTTGGATCACAACAACCCCAGGCAACGCTACAGCCTTGGGGATAAGTGGCTGGAAAGCTGCATGATGAAAAAGGCCCTGGGGGTGTTGGTCTACAGCCAGCTGAACACAAGCCAGCAGTGTGCCCAGGTGGCCAAGTAGGGCAACAACATCCTGGCTTGTATCAGAAATAGTGTGGCCAGCAAGACTGAGCAAGTGATCATTCCCCTGCACTCAGGGTCCACATCTTGAAAACTGTGTTCAGTTTTGGGCCCCTGTCTACAAGGAGGACACTGAGGTGCTGATGAATATCTAAAGAAGAGAATGAAGCTGAAGAATCGTCCAGAGCATAAGTCTTAGGAGGAACAGCTGAGGCAACTAGGGTTGTCTAGCCTGGAGAAAAAGAGGCTCAGGGGAGACCTTCTCACTCTCTATAATTACCTGAAAGGAGACTGTAGCCAGGTGGGGGTCGGTCTGTTTTCCCACGTAACAAGCAATAGGCAGACAAAAAGGCCTCAAGTTGCAGCAGGGGAGGTTTAGACAGGATATTAGGAAAAACTTCTTCACTGAAAAGGTTGTAAAGCCCAGGAACAGTCTGCCCATGGAAGTGGTGGAGTCACCATCCCTAGAGACATTTAAAAGCTGTGTAAACGTGGTGCTTAGGGACATGGTTTAACTGTGACCTGGCAGTGTTAGATTAACAGTTGGACTTGATGATCTTAAAGGTCTCTTCAGACCAAAAGAAATCTATGATTCTATGGGACTATGTTTTGGACTCATGACCAAAACAGTCATGATAATACACCTGCATTTTAGCTATTGCTGAGAAGTGCTTACACAGTATCAAGGCCTTTTCTGCTTCTCACACCATCTCACCAAAATGAGTAGGCTGAGGGTGCATGAGAAGCTGGGAGGGGACGCAGCCAGGACAGTTGACTCCAACTGTCCCAAGGGATATCCCAGATCTTATGAAGTTATTCTCAGTAACATAAAGCTGGGA
The DNA here is from genome assembly GCA_025331215.1 of Actenoides lindsayi. Classification (NCBI taxonomy): domain Eukaryota; kingdom Metazoa; phylum Chordata; class Aves; order Coraciiformes; family Alcedinidae; genus Actenoides; species Actenoides lindsayi. The sequence continues at coordinate 7,683 of WTSP01009331.1, read as the reverse complement.
AGAAGGAAGGGGGGGACACTGAGAGTGATGGCCTTTGTCTTCCCAAGTAACAATTACATGTCATGTATCCCTGCTCTCCTGGAGATGGCTGAACACCTGCCAGCCCATGGGTAGTGGTGAATTAATTCCCTGTTTTGCTTGTTTGCACAGCTTTTGCTTTACCTCTCAAACTGTCTTTATCTCAGCCCACTTTTGCCCTTCCGATTCTCTCCCTTGCTAAACTGTGGGAAAGTAAGCAAGCGGCTGCATAGGGCTGAGATGCCCTCCGGGGTTAAACCACAACTTTCTCTTTTACTTCAAGAGCTATGAAACAACAACAAAAATATAGACACTGGGTTTAAGACTTCAAAACCTGTTAGAAATAAACGCAAGTGCTTTTATTACCTGACAACATTTTTCTAGCATTTCTGTTTCAAAGAACAGAGCTGCATTACAGAGCTAGGCACAATTACGTGCCAGACTGGAATGCTCACATGCCAACTCTTTTCCCATCAAGCGGAGCAGAACAAGTAGTTTCTTGAGGTGCATGCTACCTCTGGCCAAAGTGAGGGCAACAATGCTATGGTACCTCTGAAGAGGAATGTGAACAGGAATCAACTTATCCACACTGTACGCCTTAATGCTTTGTGTAGCTTCCAGTTTTGCTACATGAAACTTTCCTTCCTAGGCATTTCCCCCCACAGTTTAAACCATTGGCCAAACTCAAATGAAGAGCAGAGTTCAGAGAACAGACAAATGGATGAATACTGTTTTTCTATAGCTATAAATCAGAGCATATATAAGCTATTATCCTCTCCAGTACCCTCAACCGGTACAAATCAACATTTGGCTTTGTTTTTAAAAAATGCTTACCAGTAAAAGACCATTCATTTCAGCAAAGCTGCTGTTTCTGGAAACGGGCCTATCAAGGTACTGGTTAGCAGCCCTTAAGTGAGGTGTAAAGGAAGGGCCTGTCAGTGCTCCGGAAGGGCCTGTCAGTGCTCCGCAGTTATCAGTTCCATGGTGGAAGCCTTCTCTGGTATGGATAGCATCTCCAACACAATCTAAGCTCAGTGCACTCCACAAAATAAATTGCAAACACGAAAAGTATTTTAACTTTTGTTGCCACAGATCTTGAAGGAATTTGCTGAAATTATGTTCTTGTCCTCCACAATTACAACTGACATCAGTACAGTCACCTGCTTTGATATATTCTGACTTCAGAGCTTACATATTTTCTAGCTCTAATGCTCCTAGCAGGATCACATTTCATAACAGAGAGCAAGGAAGTGTCACCTTTTATTACAAACTGAAGAAATGCAGAGTACCATATTCACTTCTAAGAATCTAAATTATGTCATACCAGTTTGTAAACAGAAGTCTGGATTTGCTGATACTGTATCTAGATACTAACTCCCAGAAAGCAAAGCACAGAATTGTGGCTAGATGGCTCTCTTCTGAAGTGTTTAGAACAGCGCTGTCCCACAGCAAACTGTCAACAACCTCCAGTTGCTATAGTGTATAAAATACTCACATTAACAACAGACCAATATGCCTACTGATCCTAATGTGGGCATTGTATCTCCAGATTAGCCACTAATCCAGACAGCCATTACTAGCAGAGTATATATAGATGTACACACACCATGAAACAGATTATAGTGAATTAGCTTCTAAGCAAACATTGTGGTAGTGTTTAAGCAAACACAGTGTAAGGCCAAGAGAGGAAGAAGCTTTTCAATCATTACAGAGCTTCTCACAAAAATACTTCCTTTCGTAGGTTTTAATATGTTAATTAAAAAAACCCATCAAAACCAAACAAACAAAAAATCACAAAAACCAAACCAAACCAAAACCAAACCCAGCAACAAAGTACTTTTCTCAGTTTACATTCTTGTATCTGATTTTAATCATGTTAGTTCTGTTCCATGTCTAGCATGATGAAAAAGCCAAGCCATAAAAGTAAAAGCAGAACTAAATTACCAAAATACGACCAACAGAAAAATACAACCTCTGTAGCTAATCTGTGATTATTTTGTTATTTGTAATTTAAAGCTCTCAGGAGAAACAAAGTTACACTGCTTTTACATTCTTTCTTTAACTTTTTACCATATACCCTGAGACTTGCTAACATATGTTATACATTGTCAGTGCACTGTCAGTCTTGGAGGCAGACAGAAAAACAGGCAAAGCTTACACATCAACTATTAATCTACTAAAACAGAATTCATAATCAGTAAGCAACCTATAAAACATGCATTATCATACAGAAAGTCATGTCTCATTTCATGGGTATCTACCACAAAGTTTGTTATATATTTGAGAAAAACACACTTTGCTTCTTTTTTACACTATGCCTACTATAAAATTGACATACTCAACATACACATTTTCAACACATCTGATCAAGTGTTTATATTTAACAACACTAAAAGATGAGTGGTGTAAATAAATCTATTTAATCTCTTGGATTTTAGCTCAAATTCTTCTTTGGTCAGAAATGTAAAAAGAGTCTCATGATCTCATCCTTGTGCCTACAAGGGATGTTTATGCCCATTACAAATCTGACTGTCTCTTCTCAAAAGAAAAGTAAGACAGGAATAGCAGGAAGCATGTCAGACAGGAATGAGATAGAGACAGAGTAAAGATATTAAGACCAGCTCCAGCCAACACCACAAATGTCATTTTCAAAAGCATGAGGCTTGTCTGCAAAAGGTTTGTAAATAATGCGAGGAATAAAAAGGAATAACTTCTGTTTAACTGTCTGAACAAAGCTGAGAGAATGTTATGTTACAGCTAGATTTTCTTGCACAGTGTTTTGAAGTTTTATCTTAGCACACAAACACTAGCAAAAGAACATAAGAACGTAAACAGTACCAATGGGATGGATTCCCTGACAGCTGCCAACACCTGCATACATCAGTTCAACAAGCTCAAATGACAGAAAATAGCTTCGGCCCTGTAATGTAATGATGGTAGGGAGAATTCACCTGAACCACAAACTTTAACAGGCTTCCTTAGCAGAGCTGCTAAGATGAAGTAAAAAGCCAAAGACTCCAAAGCTGTAACATAAATACAGCCTTCTCAACAGCTCCCTGGTCTATGTGTTTCAAACAACGCATCCAATAATCCCACATAGGAAGAGGAGCAAAATCAGTTTGCAAGAAATGATTCACCTCTTCACTGCAATAAGGTACACTGCAAAGAAAAGGCTTTAAGAAGAGTCTCTTCTGCAAAGAACATTTTATAGTTTTTTTCCCTAAACGTATTGCCCAAGTCAACACTGTCTCCAGAACACACGGTTTCAAAATTCTGAAAATTGATAAAGCGCTTCCATTACATCTTTTTGGTTAAAGAATATTAATCCAGTTGAAGATCAGCACTAGACAGCTCACATACCTTCAACATGTACACACTAATGTAAAATTATCCAGGAGACAACTAATCATGCACAACTTCATGAAAGAACTTTCAAAAAACCCCTCAAAATCTATGTTTAGTCTGCTTTGCAAAGTACTATGCTTTGGGCAGGTTTTACTTCTACCAGCTCATTACTAACCATCTTCTCTCATAAAAAGATTTTTATGAACTATTAGAATATTTTGCTAAACATGCAAACAATGTATTGTCAATTTTCACTTGCAGACTCCGTGGTTCCAGAAATCCTGACTGACAACGTACTTCTAAATGTGCCTTCCCATTCAATTTTATGTATCTATAAATATATGTACAAGAGGCAGGCCAGTAAATCCAAACCAAGCAACACTTCAGAAGGGAAATGTTCTGGTTTTGCTGGGATAGAATTATAGAATCAGTTTCCTATCCAGGAGAACACAGTTGGCAAGATACTTTGTTTTCATCTGCAGTCAGACAGGTGGTATGCAGGTCTCCACAGCAATCAAGGTCTTCAGCAGTTTTGAGTCATTGACGTGCTAAAGCCAGCACAGCTGGCCCAAGCTGACCACCAGAAGTATTCTGTACCATAAATGTCATGCTCAATATAAAGTCAAGTTTACTGGGGATGGCCACCAGCCCTGGAGGCTCTCATCCGTCATTCTGCTCCCAAAGGCAACTCTCTCCTGTTTGCTGTGACTGTCACGCTTTTGCTGGAGCTGAGGTGCTTGCAGTGCTTGACATCTAGCATTCACTGATGGGAGTGCATAGCTTGTGACTACTACACAGGTTGAGTTTAACTTCGTGCATTTTCTACTAGTATTAACATTACAAGGAGGTGTTGTTATTTTATTGCATTAAATTTGCCTCCATTTCAACCCATAGGTCTCCTTTCCTTTTCCCAACTCCCCTTCTTGGGGTATGGGGCCTTTGGGTGATAGAAGAACTGGCTAAACAAAGAAAGGAGAAAATACAGCTATCTCTATACATAAAAAGTTTCCTGAGTATTTCCTTCTGTTCCCAAGGAATCTTGGGAAAAATTGGATGAATAAAGGATTAACTCATTTAGTAATAACAGCCAAGAAAAACAAGTCTATCTGCTAAACTGTATATACCTACTTGCATCTGTAAAATCCAGTTGCTGATTAAGGAACTTCGTTCAACACAGGTAGCTTTATGCACTGATTATACAGCTTTTCTTTCAGCAGAACTTTCTCTTGGTGGCAATCCTATAATCTAGGTTTAGGTACTAAACAGCTTCCTGAACCTACTTCATTAAATGGCAGAATGGCAATTGAAGAAAGGAGTGAAAATGGAGCTGGCTTCTTCACATGCCCTCAAATAAAGGGGAGGGAAGAATGAGAAGTTCCCTGGGCCTGAGTTTCCGTGCCTCCCTTCCAGCACCACTCCTGAGCTCTGAGAAGGAAAGAGAACTAAAAGAGCATCAGATTTAACAAACAGCAGTAACTAGGTGATTAGAGCAATAACCAAATGCACAGATGCCTCAAAGAGGGGCCATTATGAGCTGCACTCCACAAAACACCCCAATTTTACATGCTGGAAGCAGTAATATTTAGTCTTACCAGGTCCATAAGAAGAAAAGTGGCTATAACCCCCTCCTGCCACAAATCATCAGGCAGAACATTTTTATTCACAGAAGTATTTTTATTTGCAAGCTGTTCTGATAAAATTTTCTACCTATTGGTTTGAGTAACCGCTGTACACAGCGTATCAGCCTTCTGTCTAGTGCAAGACAGTAGATGCAAGTCTACTATCCTAGAGACAAAAGCTGAAGCTTTTCTTCCCTCTTGCTAAACTGGTAAGGTTCCTACAGATGTGAACATTTCACTGTGTTTCAATGGAAGCTCCTGATGAAAAAAATGAAAACCTTTAAATTCTTTTCAAAAAAATCATTTTTTTTAAACCCGAAACTCGCAAAACATTATGTCAGGATACTTTCATACGGAAAATATTTAGAGGAAAAATGCACAATAAAAACTAAAAATGGCAAGTTCCCTGTCACAACAAAAATGCTATTTTTACTTCACAAGTGATGGTTTCACAACAGGAAGACAGAGTCTTGTGCTTTAACATTCTCCCCCCTTAAAAGCATACTTTAAGAAGTCTCATGAAGCCCTACAGTCATAGATAAGAAGTAAACCAAATAACGAGTCTTCTAACCACATCTTCTAGATTGGCAATCATTCTTGATGCTATACTCACCACTTCACTCCCCCCAGAAAACAAACCCCTCTTTCATGAGACTGCTATTTCTTTTCCTGACCAGTTTCTGTGAAAGCATCCCCTAGAGTGCCCTAATGTTCCTCCCAGTTTGGTCTACAATCTAGCAGATTCTCTTATTGCAAAGTAAATTCTCGACTAAGTGAGTATGATATTTAAACATTTATTTCATGGATTACTAGATTAGACATGTTCTCTGAGGATTCTCCTCCTTCCAACAGCTTTTTTCCACTGTGCTATTAAAAACTGCTGGAGACAGTTCTGTTAACAAGTTATTCTTGGTACAAATTCTGCTCGTAACTCACCTTCTCTGTAAGCCAATGTGGAAGAAGCAACTCCTATTCTGAAAGAGTTATAAGTACGTCATATTTTGCCTAAAATAAACATCCACTGTTGGATAAAATCATCCTCTCAAATACTGTCTGCAGACAGTCCTACAATAGGGGAATTCCTGTTGATAGCCTGCCACTATCAGTTATTGCATATATAGAACTACTTTGTGTCTTAAACAACAGGTTTGTTATGACTGATTCTTCCCTCTATATCACTTCACCATGAATCCAGGCAAATTCGGTTGTCAAAGAAATTCCCTATTTAATTGAATGTTTTATTTTGTGTTTAGGACAACAGGAAATTAATACCCATTCAGGAACTCTTAGAAACTAATTTAAAATTGAGGAGTGCCTTTGTAAATAAAGGTGTAAAAATAGACTTTAAGCTTGCAAGCCCATGCTCAAAAAGATAAAACTTTGACTTTCTCTAAGATACCTATTTTACTAGTGCTTAAAAGTACTGTGAGCTTCTCTGAATGAAAAGGAACACTGCACATTTGCTACTTGGAAATGTTATCACTAAGTGGAGAATTAAGACTCTGTATCTAGCACTATAGTCTAGACATCATTACCTGACAGGCTTTAAGAACTTTAGACTTACATTTTCTTACCTAGTTCAGTAACTTGTCGATCAAAGGGACAACGAACTGCTCTGCCATGAAGAGGAAGCCGGGTAAGACAGTCATGGCAGACAGTATGGCCACACAAAAGCAGCCGGGGAACTTTGTCACCTTGCAAAGAAAATACATCTTCACAGACTCCACACTCAAGAACCTTTAATTTAAAAAAAGAAATCATATTTGATTTTGAGCTGAGAAGAAGGCAAATCTTCATACAGTAAGCCATATGACACTGCTTATTTTACAGAAGTTCCTGCAATCACAGCAGATAGGTTGAGTCATTAATTTTGGTTTGTACTCGATCACATGAATGACATTTAAAAAATAAACAGACACAAACAGATCTTTAATGCTTCAGTGTCCCACTAATCCTTGCCCATTTCATTTAATGCACTGACACAAGAAAAGCTCACTGGCCAAGCAGCACAGCTAAGTAAACAGAAACGGAGGGCAGACCCTGATAAACCAGACTATCAGCCGGTGGAGAAAGTTTCCATTCATAGCTGATGCACATGAAAAGGTCAGTCATACCGAACTGGCCGTTTATGAAGCTACAAATGCAGCACCGAGGTAGCAGGAACCAAGAGCAGGAGACCGCAACACCTTAAACCGCTAATAAAAGGCAAAATTGATCGCCATTTAGAAACAAAACAAAACACGCAACAATCCATAAGACAACAGAGTCAGCCAAACACTTTAGGGAGCCCAGGCGTTACGTTTTCTCCGAGAGGGCTCCCCACTTTGAGGCGGTCACCCTTCCCCGCCCAGCCCCTTACAGGCACCCCACGGCAGCGCGGCTCTGCGCGGACGAGGTAAGGAAAGGGCCTCCAAAGCGGCCTTCCCCGGCCGGCTCAGGCCAGCGCCGAGCCGAGCCGAGCCGAGCTGAGACGCTGCAGGGAACGCCTCCTGCCCCGCACACCCCTCATCCTCACGCTCCCTTTCCCCAGCCGAGACAGGGACGGTGCAATGCCGGTCGCCACAGGAGGCGGTCGAGAGGGACGGCGCGCATGGCCGAGCCGCACAACTCACCTTCACGGCGGCGCCAACCGGGCCGCGGCCACCAGCACCGCGGCCTCCATCGAGCCCAGCACCAGAGCCGGCCTTGTTTACACCTAGGG
>WTSP01009330.1:75412-180827 GCA_025331215.1 Actenoides lindsayi | reverse complement strand
TGTGTGATGATAGAAAAGATTTTATATTTTGTTAAAAAAAAAAAAAAAAAAACAAAAAAAAAAGAAAGAAAAAATGCTATCTATTGAAAATTTTCAAACAAAGGGATGAAGTGCTGTCCTTTTAGCTTTCCATGCTGCCTCTTATCTCTCCTGTGTGAGATGAGAAGTACCGCTTCACAAAGAGGCAGATTACCAGGTATCTTGTCTTTTATTGGGCTGTATTGTAGAATTAGTCTGTCTTTATAGCATTAGCTGTGTGTGGATACACTGAGAATCCACAGAATCTTCCTCTTGTGTATGAAGAGAAATCGGTAAATTGGTTATTTGCTCTTTTAGGTGGACTTGGAAGTTTTGCGCACAGAGATTTTACTTAGTGCCTGCTGCAATCAACAATAAGCCCCTGTTGTCTATAGTTAGCCTACATTGTGTTTACCTTGGCTTGGGTAGGTAAAGAAATAAATGCCCACAGAGTAGTCAGGACATTGCGATACGGGCGCGAGCCCAGTGCCGCGTGGGAGCCCCCCGTGCCTCGTCAGAAAAGCTCCGTTAATTTAAGGCTTCTACCACAAAATCTGCCTTTATGATGTATGCCTCACATGAAAGTGTGTGCCTGTATCTCAGTGGTAGAGCTTTAAAATGTAAAATCCTATTTCTTTGAAAATATGCCGAAACCCAGACGGTTCAGGAGATGTGTCGATTCCAGGGATGTTTCCCCAAAGAAGAGATCTCTGTTTGGAGGTGAAGCTCCTCATCAGAGCAAGGGGAGTCACAGAGGAAAGGCAGTTGTGCAGTTGTCAGGATACTCAACTGAAAAGTCAAATAACAGTGAAGAGAAGGATTGAAAATTATACCCTTGCACCTGGTACACAGTCTTACGTCTTTCTCGCCCTCTCCTAATCTCTTGTGAACTATTTCCCTGCATATAAATAATCAAATATCTACTGGAGTAGAGAGACAGCCACCAATGTGCTCTGCAGCGCAGGAACTCCTCCGGTCGATGACTGACAGAAGTTCAAACCTCTGTGCTAACAACATTCTCAGAGTGGCATGTCTCGGGTAGTAGGTGTATGGTAAGAGTGCCTAAGACCAAGCCCCGTGTCTATGTCAGCAAATAAAGCTGAGCCTCCCGTGCTCAGATGAAAGCCATAAAGCCTGGCTTTCTATATTTGTGAGGAGGAGTGTTTCCTCTGGTTTCTACCCTTCAGTGTTCTCTGCATTGCCTGGTTATGCTTCTATACATTGGAGTCTGGTGAGCAATGCTGTCAAGTCGAGGGAAACTGTCACCCTGCATTCACTATTGCCATGCTTAATAAGACTTAGCACTTTCATAGTGCATTTTTATGTTCAAATGATACAGGAATATTAAATCAAATTCTGCTCTCAGCTGAACTGTATCCCCATTCATTGCTCAGTTTTGCTTGACAATAAGAACTTGGGACAGAAAATAAAGAGCTTCATTGCACCAGTGGCAGCACTAGGAGATGCTGAGAGAGAAGGAATGTGTTACTATACCCATCAAGAGAGTGCACTTGGCAGTTCCCTTGCGATCACCTGGCTTATGTGAAAGGAATATAAGACAGTGTCTGACTTCATCTGTGCTTCTGCCTTCCTGCTTTTGGGAAGGGAGCATCTATGTGCTTCCGTGACAGGAGTTTGCCCCTATTTTTGTTAAATGCAAGAACCATTTGTGCTTGTGCTCTCTGTATACTCCACATAGAAGCTACCTGCAATCGTGCTCTGCCTGGAATTTGTGATATTATGGAGTGCAGAATTTTCTTATAATTCATGGAATCTGTGCTGGAAATCTTCCAGGTGATTTTACATATTCAGTGATGACATGGATATTATTCACTTTAACAGCCATTCAAGGATTCTTTACTAATATCACCTCATAGAACAGCTTGGTCTTTGACTAATGCCATAGGGGAGGCTTTTATTAGTAGACAAGGAATTTGCTGCTGTTGCTATGGAGTTTGATGGGGGGGTGGGGGGGTTGAGGGCAATAGAATCATTTTGAAAGCAGCATGTGGTGTTTAGTTTTGTATAGGTAAAGTGCTGCCTTTGTAGCACGTGAAATGGAGCTAATGCTTCACAGTGAAGAAAAAAATGCAAAGACAAGCAATGCCATCTCACACTTGGAAATCATACTGGAAGAAGCTGAATCACTAATGAGTAAATGGATAAACTTCTGAAACCATTTTACGTTGGAGCTTGATCAATGCCGTGAACATCAACTACAATTGCAGTCACTCAGTTCAGTCTCATGAAGTAGAAGTTGGGTTTGCATTAGCTGTGCTGTCAGGTGTAGTGTGCAGCAGTGTTTTTAATATAAATGATGTAGCAATATAGTCATATTTGTGCCATCAAATTGCAAGGGTATTCACATGAGATGAATTTTAGCTGGGCAGATGTCCCAGGCAATAGTACCAACTCTTTCTTCGCAGCCTCTTTGGGACTGGTGCAGTTGCTTTGCAACACGCGGAGCGAGGATGGGCGCTGCCATGGGGACTGCAGAATGGAGCCGGTGACAGTTCTTTCCCTTCCCCCTTTTTTTCCTGTCTAATCACCAGGATGGAATTAGAGCTTTGGAGATCACTACAGGCTGTAAACTAGCCTGGGAGCATCTCTGCAGCTATCTGATATTCCCTCCTACAGTAGGTAAAATTTTCATCCCGATTTGGACTCTGAACTACCATACAGCTGTCTTAGAACTGAGTATAAAGATATAATCTTCTTTCTTCAGTTGGAACCGATTCTTTGACATGTTTACTCGTACATTTTTCAGCCGTGTATTTTTTTTCTACAATAGGATGTACTTTATTTTGATAGATAAGTGGTGTGTTGCTTTTTCTTCAATGGTAGATTGTAAAAAACAAGCTGGAGGAGGGGGAAAGCTGAGTGGCCCCATCCTTTTTGATGCATACGATGCATTTTTCTTTCACAATTTTATGCTTTGTAAGTGCGTGGAATTCTGAAGAGTTCAATTTCAGCTGAATGCTACAATGCAGCTCTAATAATTACTTTTAAAAGGTCATTTTGAAACTGCCTAAGCTGAAACTGCCTGCTGATATTCACCCATTCTGTCCATTCTCGTCAGTAAAAGGTAACTCTAGCATCTATTATGCCAGCTCATTCCTCCACCTCCTTGATACATTTACTTTGTTTGCATTCAGTCTCCATATTCCATAATAAAGGCAGGCAGGTGTATAAAGCACAGTGCAAGTATATGAACAAAACTGTTCATTCTATCCTAGTTTCCTTGGTTAGTCTCTTATTCAGTAGTGTGAGATGAGCTTGGTGGAGGGTACTTTGTTACCTGCTTATTGCATCGTTCAGGTTGAAGTGTGGTAGTCCTGCTTGTATCGCTCACAAAATCTGTCTGAGATTATTTAGAGCATTTACCAAGAAGGCAGATGCTTCGAAGGACTGTACACAAGCATCAGCATTACAATTTAAACATCAGGATGAGGATCAAAAGGAGGCTTGAACTACTATTCTGTTCTGGACAATAAATGCTATAGAAGTGGTTCCATGAGTTCCTTGTCTGTGTTGAGTTTCAAATTGTTATTTAAGTGTCAATACCCAGCTCACTCCGAGATCTGCAAATCAAGTATTTAACCTCTAGTTTTGCATCATTGGTGGTACATGACTTCAAGGCAGATCCATTCTTCTTTTTCAGCAGTGAGAATGGATTGCCTTAAACTTGTTTCATCAGTTGACTGAGTAAATGACATACTCATCTTGTTTTCCTCAAATGTCTTCTGACTGAACCATGGCTGATGACGTAGGAAGAAATTCACTGGTGGCTGGAATTTGGTTGAGGTTCTTTGGCTGGTGCAGGAAACAAGCAGTCAGTGCAGTTTTGCTCCGCACTGTTGTATTAGCGTACGTGAAATGAAATCCTCCAAGATGATAAAAATTTAGCCTTGTAAATAAATGGAGCAAGTATTGGTCTAACTTTTATTCTTTCTGCTGGAATTTGAATTCATTGGAGATTTTTGTGCACATATATAATATACATATGTATACTTTATATGTACACACATAAAAATGCTTCCTTTTTATATGTACGATGTACCTGTAGATACACTTAGGTTTGTGTGTATATTGCCTGCTTACTCTGTGTAGATGAAAAATCACCTATATAAAATTTTATACATAAAATATTTGCAACCTCTTTACCTGAATAGTAGCTTGCAGCAACAAGTTCATAGATTAAATATGTTGTTAAACAAAAAGGATAAAAAACCCCACCCCAGAGTATTCCCTTTTAGCAGTTTTAAATTTCTCTCCAAATTTCATTTAGTGATGCATTGTACTTTTATTGTGAGTATAAATAATTGCGTACCTTCTGAGTTCATGATGTTGTTTCTCTATCACTTGCGTCTTGCTTTTCATTAAACTAAACAATGTATTTAATGTCTCCTCACATAGCAGTTTTTCCACATCACTAATCTAGTCACCTTTTTGTAAAATCCCTTCTAGTTTTCCTGAATTGTTCTGAAGTGAGTTCTTGAAGTGAGCGCTGTGTTCAGCTCTGGGGCCCCCAACATAAGGAAGGTATATACACTTGTTGGAGCGAGTCCAGAGGAGGGTCACAAGAATCATCAGGGGTCTGGGACACCTCTTCTATGAAAACAAGCTGAGAGAGTTGGGTTTGTTCAGTCTGAAAAAGAGATGGCTCTGGGGAGACCTTATAGTGGCCTTCCAGTAATTGAAGGGGACCTACAGGAAAGGTGGGGAGGGCTCTTGATCAGGGAGTGTAGTGATAGAATGAGGGGTGATGATTTTGAACTGAAAGAGTGTAGATTTAGGTTAGATATTAGGAAGAAATTCTTTACTGTGAGAGTGATGAGTCACTGGAACAAGCTGCCCGGAGGAGTTGGGGATGCCCCATCCCTGGAAGTGTTCAAGGCCAGGTGGGATGGGGTTTTGAGTAACCCGGTCTAGTGGGAGGTGTCCCTGCACATGGTAGGGGTTTGGAACTAGATTATCTTCAAGGTCCCTTGCAGCCTAAACCATTCTATGATTTTATGGAGGAAAACAACAAAAAAAAAGTGTCAATAATGGAACAAAATATTCCTCAAGATGGGTATGTAATGATCTAACACTGCTTTGCTTTTTACTTTCAGTCCATTCTGCTTTGTTTTCCATGCTGCTACATTCTTTACTAAAGCTGTACATAGAAAAGAGGTTTTCACTGAGCTGTTCACAGACATACACAGGTCCATTTTCTGAGTACTCGGAGTTAATTTAGATCTCAGCAATCAATTTGAGGTACGTTGCATTTGTCGATGTGAATGTTCATCTGCTGATGTATGGTCCATTCACACACCGCCACTGGACCTTCTCATTTTACAAATTTGAAATAAGTTTGTGCCAACCTGCATTTTACTGGATCAGTGGTTCATCCCTTTCTAAATCACAAATACAGTAGCCCTGTTCCTGGAGCAGAATCATGTGGTGTTCCACAGCTGACATTTTCAAGTGACAAATTTTCTGTTTCTAAATATATGAAAAATGGATATGCCCTATCAAAGCTAGACCGTTAGCTTCTGTGGTTACATCTAGCAAACCAAGGCAGAATAACGTAATTGAAATCAATGAAGTTAATCCCATATCATGCTGTTGCAACTGGAAAAAGAGATGGGTCCTAAATTTACCCCTAAATCTTTCAAATAAAGCCATCTGCTCAAAAGTTTGGTCAGAACAGGTTTTAAGCCATCATCCTGGCAATAAAGGGAAAATGGATGATTCTGCAAGGCATACAGCTTTTTGTACATAAAAATGAAGCAACCTTGAAAATCTATTGACTTTCCAGTAGGTTAATATTTTCTAGTAGGTGCCTATAGACTATAAAAATCAAGTCCAAAACCAGATGAATGTAAGTTCTTCTAAGTTGCGATAAATTGCTGAAATTTGCCTGAATACTTGCTGAATGCATAACGCAGTAAAGTCTGGTGTTTGACCTTTGAGGTCTAAGTTTAATGGGAATCCATAAACGTACAAGCTCAGTTTACAGAGACACCCCATCCCAAATGTTATAGTGCAGATGTGCTTATTAATAAGACCGTGAAAACCCTTGGTCAGTAATTTTTTTCCCTGGACTGCCTACGGAAAGTTACCACCCATGTCAGATGCCGAAACCATAAGGTGTGAAATTCTCCAGGGAGCCCTCAGCTTCTTGAACTCTGTTGAAGCAGGCTGAGGTGGCACCCGCTGCCTTTGCACTGCTGGCCCTGCTTTGGGAGTCTTTGTTTCTGGCTTTGGTTTCATGGATATTTCACACTTTGAAAGAGTTATCTTCGAAAAGCCTTTTTTTTTTTTCTCTACTTGAAGTACTGAAATACGTAGGAGTTTGGCACAGAATTCACAGCTGAACAAAGGACAGTCTGTTTTCTTTCAAGAATCTGAATTTCTGAGCAGTTAGTGGGGTTGTTGTTCTTTAAGTACTGTAAGTTTCAACTGAGGGATAATTATTTTTATATCTTATAATTATTATTATAAAAGCATCTTTACCCAGTCTGGAAAGCAAACAAAAATAGCTAATAATGAGTTCTGAATAATTGAGTCAGTTTTCAGAATGATAAGCCAGCACTCACTGCAGTGAGCACTTGAACTTTGCATCACTTGAAGGGAAATTTCTTCCAGAGCAAAAGGTGTGGAGAACGTTTTTCCTTAACACCAAGTCTTGCACTGTTTGACCTCAAAACGTTAATTAGTTTTTAATTTGGACCGAGTATCTTGATAAATCTTCAAGTCTTTATTAAGGACGCATTCTTGTTTGATATTCTCTTTTGTTTAGGTTTCAGTTATTAATTACAGGTCTTGATATGAAACTAATCATGCATGCATCCATATGAAGCTGGCACAGTAACAGGATAAAATCATTAAACAGTCATTACTATAAACTGACGTTGGCCTGTAATTTTTGCAGTTAACGGGGGAGTTGATGCTTGGTGAACAATCCAATTAAAACTGGCAACAAAAGACTTAAAATGTCAGCCAAATTGCTTTTTAATAGTCAACGCAGCCGTCACAAAACATAAACATTAAAGTCCCCATAGCAGCATAAAGCTTCACGGTGAAACAATTCTAGAAAATGAATAATAATTACAGTATCCTGAGAATTCTCTTAATAGATGTGCACTCATTAAAATACTTTGTTGGTTAGATTCATATGAAAAAATATGTTTCCCTTGATACTTCTTTATGCATTTGTTTTGAAGGTTTTATTCGGTATTTTATAGATGTGATTTTTAGTAATATTCAAAAATGTGTGTCTTATTTACAATGAGTTTAAATATCTGTGTGTGGATAAGCTGTGAACGAAATGCACCTTAGGAATGTGTCGTGAGGTGAACCGAGGATATTGTCACAAAGAACTTTTATAACCTATTGATGCTGTAAAATGATGTAATCTTTATTAATTTTCGATTGCACTAGATTTCTGCAAGTTGAGCGAGAACAGCAGGAGAAGCTTGTCCAGCCTTACTGCCCCAAGTTCACTGTCTGAATCGGTTTATGCAGAAGGGACCCTATTGGTACTTGATAGATGCTCTGCTCAGGTCTTCAAAGGTGTTTAAGAGCACAGGGCTCCTAATAATAAAATGCAGAGTGGAGTTAAAGTCCTAAATGGCTCTGAGGAACCAGGCCACAGGCCCCAGTTTAGTGGAGCGGTAGAAGCATGGTGGGTATTTCAGGAAATTACGCGCTCACTTGTAAATGCCAAAGCAGGCGTTAGAGACACTAACTTGAAAACTGTGGGTTTGTGCCTAGGCTGTTATGTTCATTTTCAGGCATTACATCACCTGCTTCTATGTTGTTATGTTGTCTTTCCCTACAGGAGTTTTTCTTTTCTGTAAAAAATAATCGATTTGTTGTTTACCATCAGTTACACATGTACTGTTGTCTTTCCTCCCAGCAAGCTCAGTACTATAGGAGAAATGTCAACATTCCGAAATAAAATGTTAGCAAAGAGCAATAGCAGGAATAGATCTTTCTGTAGAAGTATTTCTTTTATTTGTTGATGAAGTTGAGGGGGACAGGAACTTGCTAACTACCTCTAGGGATAAAAGGCAAGAAATAGTTGGTCTTTGAATTCTCCGCTGAGGTATATCCTTCAACTAATTTAGTGTAATTTAGATACCATGTAAAATCATTTGTGAGTGACAAATAGCTTCCTGTTAATGCTATCTGGCAATTACATGCAACCTCCTTCTTAAATAATACCATCTATTTCTAAGGGCCACCAAGAATAAATTCATGCTAACTGTCCTACGGCTAAGGTTGCCATTCTTCTTGGCTTTAAAAAGATGTTCCCTAAACAAAGAATTATTGTTTTAAATAGGGAATTAAAAGAGAGTTTGAAATAATTCTCTATGTAAAAATTTGTTAGTCTTCTAAAGCAAGACTTCAAAAGGACAGTACATGTTTTGAAACTGTAATTTGTCTTAAAGAACTCTTCTTTAAGAGTTAATTATTTAATTAGTATTTAATTTAATTATATAAATTAAGTTAATCTTTAATTATTTAGCTTTGTTTTAATTACAAATTTTTTTATGGGTCAGACTACTCTGAGAAGATAGGAGGGGGCCACATGTACTTTGATTTTAAAAAGGAATCTGTTTTATTGAATAACATAGAGATCTTAATTTTCTTTTATAAGCTGTCAACATGTACTTCAGAATATTATGAACATAGAAACCAAAATATACTTCTCGCAATATTCCTTCATTAATATATTTCTAAAAGGATTGTCTTAAAAATGAAGTAAATAGTGGGGGATAGAGACAATAACTGAATGATCCAGAAGAGCTTCTAGGTCTGTAGATGGTATTGATTGGAAAAATGGATCTCATTTTTTCCATTATGCTCTCTAAGATGGTGTCAGGAGATGCTGGATGTCTGGAATTGACATGATAATCTGGAGTGCAGAGAGTGAGGTGTCCTGAGCAAAGCCTTCCTATATCCAGGTGGGAGAAGCTGCAGTGTGATTTTATTTTTTTTTTATTGAAGCCAGAAGTTCAGGCACTTCCACCTATAACTAAATTTAGAGTAAATTTGCAGTGCTGCCAACAAAGCACTAGCTCTGTCAGAATCCAGATAGATAGGAGATATGCTTGGGAACTTGACCCCAGTAATTTTAGGAATGTGTGTGAACATGCTCAGCAGGGCTTGAGTTTGGGTCCTGATGTAAGTGCCAGGCTTAACCGTGACTTAGACCTTATCATCTTGTTCTATTTTTGTAGGGCCACAGAATATTTTCTGTTTACAAAAATTTTAATCAACAACCCGATCTCTCTTCCGGCTGCACTTCACGTTAAACAGGCTTCTGTACTGGAGCAACTGGAAGGACCCATGTCACTGTCCCCAGCCTTAAGAGAGCAAGCGCTAAATTGGAAGAGTCATCACCTCAGCCATCACAGTGCAGCGAGCTGAAGTGAGGGAGGGTTTTACATGATTTGGGTCTGTAACAGGCCATGGCCTCAAGCAGTTCTTTTTCCTAAAAATGTTGCGATGGAGCAGGTAAGAGGCAGGCAGGGCAAGTTATCATCCACTGTAGAGGTGTTGGTGACAAAGTGGCTTAATATGTCCATATTCACAACGTTCCTCCTGAACCACTGGGCTAAACACACTGTGTATTTCAGTATGATTTATAGTTACTAATTCCATTACCCATAGATCCCTTTTAGAAAGCCCTCACAGCTAATGAATTTAATGACACAAAGGCCAAATTTAATATATATCACTCTGTTGAAAACCATCAATAACTGGGGAAACATTAATTTTTACAGCCGGGGCAGCTTGCAACCTATTTTACCAATCATAAACTGCTCTTTAATCAAAATCTATTCACCTCTAAGGTCATCAAAATTTGCTGCCAGGCTGCTTGTAACTGCCTGGCTTTTGTAAACCTGGATGATAGGCTTACTCTGTAAGCTGTAATCTCTCCCACTTTGTTTGGAGTTTTAAGAGTAGTGATTGTACTGTCCCCTGTGAGTTGCCACAGGCAGAAGTTACAACTCATGACACTGACTGAACCCACTGTTTTTAAGTAATGGCAGGAATTACGCATTCTCCTGAAAATATCACCTTTAAGCTGGCTGGGAGCTGTCCGTCTCCACTTTTATGCTTTTGAATGCTGTGTGACATTAATTGTACCAGCAGCTGCTTGATCTGATAAGCAAACCACTGGAAGCCTGAGCTGGTAGTTTAGGTTGTTCCCTTAGTCTCCATCATAATTGGAGTGCTGCTTTTCTTCTCCCTTTGTGTTTTCTCCTTGACCTTTGTGACTCAACCACGAACAGACCTGTCTTGCTGTCTTGTCTTGGAACAGACTGTAGTGATTTAAGAGTCCTGTCTCAACTGGATGGGTAGTTGAGAGGATCTGATGGATGTACCACCTGCAAGGCAGGAGATGGAAAGGAGCGAGTAGGATAGTTTCATGTCGAATTTGTCATATTAATTGACATAAATGTGAGCATTTCACAAGGATGGAATAATGTTTTTCATGTAAATATTCTACATGAAGCACATGAGTATTTAACAGCTGTATGAAGTACTACAGTACACAGCTATAATTCAGACAGTTCAGCAGAATAAAATCACCTCAGGAGCTCCAGCTCTTCACTCCCCTCTGACAACATTTGTGTCATATGAACACCCATCAGTGTGTTTATAGTGTCAGGTGCTTCTTCCCGCTAACATTTAAAGCTTGCCTCTTGCCCACAGTACACAGTGTTATAACCTGAAACTCATTTCTGGTTACAAACTCCAGCACAGAGAGTAGCATCTTATAGTGCAATGTTTATGTCCAAAATTACTTCAGCAATCAGGCTCCTGAGTTAAAACACTGAGCGATGGAGTTAATTAAGGAGGAGTAGTGCTGTTGTAGCTCTAATGGTCTACAGATCTAAGTGCCTCTAAGCAAGGCAAAGTTTGTCAGGAAAGGTAATGTCTTTCATTGCACCAGCTGATACAGCTGGAGAAGAAGAATAGATAGCTTTGGGCCCAGAAGCCCTTCTTTTGGTTTGAGTATATTAACATTTTTATCATCAGAAGAAGCAAAAACACTCCCCCCACACACCTAAGAAAAAAAGAGTATAGCAGCCTTTTTTCAAGAATTTTACAAAGTAAAACTGACAAGTTAAGTATACAGTACAAAGATGGCAGATGCCAGAATTTTTTAAATCTTGAAAGGCAGAATATTATTAAACGCATCCTATCAAAGTTGGAAAGGGTGCCCATGTGATAGTTCCCTAGGGATAAATCACTGCCTTTCCTTCTCTGAGTTCTAACCTCCGTTGTTTTGCCTGAAGAATTCTCCCGCATCTTCCTGCAGCTGAATCAAGAAACAGTTTGTTTGCAAAGACAATTTTGAGACACTTCTGATTTGTTTTCCAAAACACTGAGATCTCCAGGGTTGTGGCGTTTTTTTTCTGTTATCATGCCACTAATTGATGTTCTACCAGAAATAGATCCCAGCAGTGTTAGCGTCCTGACATGCAACAGTAATGGCAAATTACTGGTAAATAAGAAAGTCCTGCTAATGAAAGTTCCTTATGCTTTCTGTTGCTAGAAGTTTTAAGGCACTGATTGATTATTAGCTTGGTGTCATACTGATATTAAGTCCACTTAAAATTATTTGATTTGTGAAGATTTTCTAGTAGATTTTAAGTAATCCAGCATTTGTTTTATAGAAATGGACCATAATTGTCAATTGAAATTGGAGAAGTATGGAGTCCAGAAGGAATTTTAGCTGATTTTAGCACTGTTTCACAAGAGATTATATTAAACAGAGTTAAAGAAACTTGAAACATTTGACTACTGTAAAAGCAACAGTGTTCTAAAGAGAGACCCACTGGTGATGCTCCCCCTTTATTCCTTTTTACTCTGTTGCTCAAAAGTGGATAACTGGTTTTTTGTAAAGTTTCCTAGAATGAGGTCCATTAAGAGTGTTTACAAAATATAGTCACTTGGCTCTTACAAGTTTGGTCTTTTAGTGTAAAAATAGAAAAGGAAGTGCTGCATGGCTATTATAAGAAGTCCTTACTGTCCTTGTAGCTTATACAAAGAATGGAAATTTTTCCCTACATAGCTAAGCCATACAGCATTCAATATGTGTTACTGTGGTTTTGAAGAGTTGAATTCCCCTTGTATTTATTTTTAAATATGGCTAAACTTGCAAATGCTGAAAGAGAACTAAGTTTCTGTTAGCATTAGGAAATAATTAGAATTCTTATTGTACCAAATCTTTTCTAGTTAAAATGATTCACAAATTACGAGTTAGAAGCTGTTATCGTGTGTGTGTGTGAGATTGTAAGGGATTTGAGGGAATTGAACATATGTGATACTGAGAACATAAAGAAAACATTTAATGGGATCCATATGAACATGTTGAGTGTTTAAGTATTATACAGCATTTCTTTGACATCATGACATTATCATAACACAAATCCAGCTGTATTTTAGGCTCATTGACGCCATTCAAAGTATGTGGCATAAGATTTCTATTAATTTTTCTTCAGAAGTGAAGTGCTGTGTTTTCAGCACAACCTAAATAATGATATGTGGGACTCATTCTGCTCTTAGAGTGGAGGTATGAATTACTTTTAGTATGGTATGAAATGACACACTTGACTATTTGAGGGCACACCTGTACTGATAAATAAAGGGCCCAGAGCCCATTGATGATCCCCAGTGCTTAACTGGTCCCTCCCTCCCTCTGCCTGTTCTGGGCCATCCCAGCCTGCTCAGCAAGAAAAATCTACTGCCACAGAGGCAAGCTCAAAGCACCATGGTCATAAGTCAGTAGGCTGTGGTGGGAAGTAATATTGGTCTCTAGAGATCTCTAAATCTCTTTTACTTCATATGTAAACTTTGACTCCATATGGCCGTTGGTTTGTAAGCTTTTATTCCATTATAAACTTTATTTTGCGTAAAACCATATGGTTTGTAGAATTCTTTAGAGATGCTTGCTATTTTATATTCTGGAAGATTTACTGTATAGTAAGGCTGAGGAAAAAGTTATGTACAGCAAAAGAGTCTGAAGTTAAGTTGATATTAAAAATTCTGGTTATATACTTTTATATCCTAGTGGTCTGACAAAGTTCTCAAAGCAAAGGATTTTGCAGGTAAAGTACACCAAGTAAATGTTGAGCTGCATCAGAAGGAGCAAATGTAGAATAGATTACTGGAACACAGAATAAATGTGTAAATCAATAGAGCAATTTCAGACACTTTTTTTTCATATTTACCTTTTCTCAAAACATGTGGCTGCAAAAATAAAGGTAATTCAGAGATAAGTAAGAAATAATTAGGGTTTTATTAAGGTCTTTGGGACATACACAGAAAAAAGAGTAATTGTAAATTTAGAATGGAGGGAAAGGGTGTAAAACCTTACACAACATGAATAAGTATATTAGCATGTAGCAGAACCAGCATTGTGGAATGGTAGCACCTACATCTAATTCTTAGTTTGTCATCTTAGACTTGGAGCATAAGTCTCGCTGTAAAATCGAGAATTTTTATTCTACATCTTTTAGCTGTAGTCTTAAGCATTCAGATTCTCAGTGTTCCCTACACTGCATCTATTTCAGTTCCTCAGTGCCCACTATGCTCCTTCATCTCTGCTTGAAAAAAAATTACGGCTTGGTTTCTAACTGAGCAGCTGTATACCCATAGAACTTTTAAATAAACTAAACTCTCTGAACATATGTTGCTTTTTATTCATTAAATAATGGATTGCAAACTAATTCATACTCAGCTGAGACATGTCTAGTTAAAAAAAAATATATTCTAAACATACCAATAAATAATGAATTTAGGAACTGAGAAAAATTAAAATATCTCAGAAGCACTGCAGGTTAGATGCAAACCTTTTAAGGTCCATTACTTTTTAATATATTCTCTCTGATATACTTCACTTAGTAACAGTACAGCCTATTGTAGTCTTGTCAGTAAATGATAAAACAGTTCAATTACCCTTTCTTTCCATGTGGATGCAAAAAGTATGGTAAGTATACTTCAAAACTATTAGGATAATACTTTGGTGAAGACCTGGCTTATTTTTAAAGCCAATTTTTAATCATGTGCTAACCAATTTTTTCATATCATACCTAGACTTTTTGATGTACAAATTTGAAAAATCTGAACATTATTAACAAACATTAAAAATAAGAGCAGGAGTTGTTATGTTTAGCATTATGCTGAACAATAGCAACAGGATACAAATTTATAGTTAACCTAATTTCTGTATCTCTCCCCTACATTTTTGGAGACTTGTAGGCTGTAGACAAATTATCTTGTGTAATACAATTTTTTAGTTATTTAAATGGTTTTGCATTAAGTTATTTTACAGAGTCTATTGTTTATTTGGAGTCCTGAAGAATCCTAAGTGTGCATATTTAGATATAATGCTGCTTTGTATCCCAAACAACACGTTTTGTGGTATAAAAATAAAGTTAGTGAGATGTAGACATAGTTTCAAGCAAAATAAAAATAACTTTGCCAAATTAGAAAGTCTGTAAAAACTAATTGGAAACTCAGGTTGATTCTCAACATAATGAATTTGCAGTGCTTCACTGAAATGAAGGTCTGATACAGAAGACTCGTCTTTAAATCACCAAAATAGTTCAGAATCTGATACGGGGTTTATTTGTGATGCCAGTAGATGAATGAAGGGGTGATAATTAAAAAGGAATCCCCCAGGAAATCTGATGTGTTAATGTATTGTGATAAATTGCACTGGGAGATACTAGGTACCCTACCAGCCAGAAATACAGTGCGGTTCACAAAGCAGAATCAGTCTATTGCATGGAACAAACTAAACTAATTGTCAGGTAATTGCGTGCTATTGACAGGATAGGAACAGCCCAGATAAAAGGGGAAGAAGGGAACTAAAAGATGTGTTGCCCTTTAGATTATACCTTTTTTTTTTCCCCATTTACCTAGAGAAGCAGTCACCTTGGCTGCTCAGCATTTACTGCATAGCTTTTGATGTACCTTGTGGAGTCTTAACTACGTGTCCTGGCAAAGATCAGCAATTTTCTAACAGGACAGCGGCACAGCCATTAAAATGACTTGTCATGCAAATTATAGGTTGTATAATAATCCTGCAAATTTTCTGTAGGGTGGATTTAAGATTGATACCACTAAGAGAATGTCAATGATCAAATACTTGAGGATGCTGGACATCAAATATTATGTCCAAAATTTGGGTAGCTTTCAATTCTAAAATAGCAGGATACGGGATTTGCTGAGATTAATTATTATATGAAAGTGCCTTAGCAGATTATTTCAGAGCTCTGGACTGTTGACTCCAGTGATTTAATTTACTGAGGTCTCCAATTTTCTAATATGCTTAGAAATGCATTTCTCGTATATGCAAACTAATAGTACAGTGTAAACCTCAATGCAACTGTAAGAAAGCTGCCTTGATAAAAGATCAATGAAATTAAAAGGATTAAGCCTGGGCCAAATCCGTGACAGCTTTGCTTACCACAGCATAGAAAAGCTTATGTGGAGCACTAAACAACCTTGTTTCTCCAGTTGGGCTAAATTGTGACTGTCACAGAGGGAAAAAGTGCTTTTTTTTCGACCAGTCGTTCCAAGGGGGAAGGGGCACACTTTTATCTTTCACCTTGAAGACACGTCATGTCATAATTTAAAGAAAGCATGTGTTGTAAATGGATGGCAACAACAGTTCCTTGCAGGGAATTTTTGCAAGTTCATCAGAGCTCTGCTCCAGCTGCTTTTGTGCAAATTTAACTGGACGTCTGCTGAGGTAAAGGGGAGGGGGAGGGGGAGTACAGAAATGGGACAAAGATACGTTAGACACTGAGGTAAATTAGCCGGAAGAGTATCAGGTTAATAGCTTTTCAGTTCACCTAATCTGGCAAATATCAGCATCTTCTTTGCAAAGTATTTGTTATTGTTCCTTTAAAATGGAATTTTTTGCCTCAATTCTCCATCTTGCTGTACTGAGAGGCTTTGGAGACTCTTGTGAGAAGCAGAGAACACAAGGTTTTATTTTCCCTTCAAAGTACCGTTACACCATATGCGTGTCTTTGTCATCTTCTGCAGGAGGACTCAAGCTCTCTGGCAGAAACTGAGCCACCTTAAAGCCAGGTAGCAGTGTTAGCACAGGGCAGGACCCTGCAGATACAGCATCCCTCTGGGGTGCTGAGGGTCCCGGGGTAGCGGCAGCACTGCTGGCAGGGCCACGGGTACCCACCTTGCACGTTTTTCGCTTTGTCTCCATGTAAGCCCCTTGCCAGCTCATCTGCTTTTAGCTGCCATAAAACCTTTCCTCTGGGTACCTGGATCATTAGCGCTTCAGGTAGTCTTGGCGAGGGCCTTTTCCCAGGTCTCGTTTAATAAATGCAGTAAGAGACTCGCAGAAATGCGTTAACCTTGTTTTATGAAAGATGTTTGTAAGGTGGTAGGAATTACTCAATTATTTTCTCTCTTGATTCGAAGCGCAAGAGTGATTGTTCTATTATATCTTTCACAGGTGTTCTTAAATGAGAATTATACCTCATGAAATCAGTTGGTATCTGTGCTGCAATTCAATGTCAGCTTGATTTATTTGTTCTTTACCCTCCTCCTCCAAAACTCCTATGACAAATTAAGTGAATGTCATATTGGCATCTTCTTTTTTTTTTTTTCCCTTTTCCTCTTTTTGTTTTTTTGTTTGTTTATTTCTTTTTGGTGTTTTGTGAGGATTTTTTGTTTGTTGAACTAGAGTGGTGGAGGGTGTGTATCTGTATCTCGAGTGTTATATTTTCAATTTTTTTACGTGTTCGAACAATGTTTTACAGGCAGCCGGGTTAACAACATGATAAAGCACAATGCTTTAATCCCAGTAGCTGTTGTACGATGCTCATTGTCTCTTGATCTCCTTAAAATAATAACCCTCTCTGGGTGTCTTTGCCTTTCCGTTGTTGTTTCAGATATGCCGGGTAGCCCACATAACCAGTTCACCTTCAGACCCCTCCCGCCGCCGCCTCCACCACCACACGCGTGCACCTGCGCCAGAAAACCACCTCCAACAGCCGATTCTCTCCAGAGAAGATCCATGACCACCCGCAGCCAGCCCAGTCCTGCTGCCCCAACTCCCCCCACCAGCACACAAGATTCAGTGCATCTCCATAACAGCTGGGTCTTGAACAGCAACATACCGCTGGAAACCAGGTACAGACCAACCTGTTGTACACAACATAGCTCAAGTGTTTCAAAGAGGAGAAAAAAAAAAAAAAAAAAGATGGGGAGGAGGCCCAGTGTTTAAATGAGGTGGTGATGGGGAGTTGCAAGTTTGTTGTTCAGCACGTGCCAGTGCATTTTGCGTTGAGGCCTTGTCACGTAGCCACGCGAGGCCTTATTTATTCAATTCATCTATATCATTAATGCACGTGAAAGCACATGTTTTGCGTAGTTTTGGAAGGCATTGATTTCCTTAAGGTGTGTAGACTGCAGAGGGATTTTAGAGTTGTGTGCAGTCAGGATTTGTGCCTGTGTACTTGTGTCACCCGCCCACCTTCTCCCGGCGCCATTTTGTAATCGAAGTTTTGTTTAATCGGAGCACTCTGGCACTTCTGGAGTCAGTGTTCAAGGTAGGAAATAATACTAAAATAATATTGTCCTCAATTTAAACACTTTATTGCATATATACACAAAGAATAAAATTTGATAATCATTTGGCAACGGAGGAACGATATGGGCCCAAGACAGGTGTAGAGCATGGAGAGACTTTACCTCTGGGGGCTGGGCAAGGGAGGCTTCTACTTCAGGATCATTCACAATTAATATAAATGCTATTCTCTGAAAAATAATTGAAAGCAAATTCATCCTGTATTCAGCAAACCTGTGTCTCAGCACCTGAAGTTCTGCCATGGAGGTGAAAGTATAATTTCCTCTGACTTCTTGTCCATAATAAGCTTTTTTGTTCCTGATAGTATTATCTAATAGATAGATTAGTATTAGCTAACTTGGTGCCTTCCAAAAAAGGCTGCGTTTGCTGACTTGATGCTTAAAACAAACCCTTGATTTTCTACAACCTTCTTCCTTTTCATTGTGAACAGAGCATCGAGAAGTTTTGACTAGGGTGTTCTTTGGGTTTAGCTTTCTAAAGCATGTAAAGTACGTGACTGTGAAAGTTGTGTTTAGTCAAACAGATGAATGTCTGACATCCAACTAATCTGGTGAAGAGAATATAAGGTATTATGCATGGAAATGTTTTCTTTTTAATACACATATGTCCAAGGGCCAGTTACCACAATGAAACCTAAATTTTGTTCTTGTATAAGGCTGTTTTTATTTTACTACTTAATTTTAGTACACGTCTTAACTGCTGCTGATCAGAAGTGCCAAGTTAAGTTTTTCTTCTCTGAAAGGCTATTAAGTTTGGATTGAAGAATAAAAAGAATTAATTCTGAAATAAAACTTTTATTATTTGTCTTTAGGACAACTCACAAAAAGAATCAAGGAGGATGGAAAGTTTTCTCTAAAAGTGAACATGAACAAAATTTTAGTTTAGTTGGTAATTCTAGACCTAGAAGCTTCTGTTCACACAGTCTTTATCAACATAAATCTCTGTCATTTCTGGTGTAACAAGCTTATATATCTGTACTTTCTGCTGCATATAAGGCATATCCCTGGGCTTTCTGTGCCCATTAAGTACCTTTCGGTTCTCTTCAGTTACTAGTTGGGCAGGTCTTGTTTAGTCTTTCTGGACCCCTGTTCACTATATTCTCAACACACCTTATTGGGGAAAATACTTTGCAATTTTAAGCCTCTCGAGTTCAGTTTAATTTTTCTGGTTTCTTACTATTTTTGCAAATTTGTAACTTCTCATAAAGGACAACTACATAGATATATAGTTATATCTATAACTGTGTAATTGGATCCTGACAAAAGGGCTGTGCAGTGGATTAGGAAATCGGACTGGAAAATATACTATGGGTTACACGTTAGCAATTCAGAGTCTGGGAATTTTCCACATTCCTACCCTTCAGTGGTTGTTTCAGCTGATTTCATGCACTCTCTGGTAGCTAGCTGCAGCCTCTCATGAAGCTGGATGAAAGGCTGTATAAGCTGAAAGTAGAATCCGTGAGACTGTTTGCCAAGATGGATCTGCAGTTTATGCGCAGACAAGTGATATAGCAGGGGGAACACTACTAAAAACCAGTTGTGAGCACCACTGCCCAGAAGTCTAGTACGCAGCTCAGCCTTAGAGAAAAAGGAGGACTTGTAGCTTGTTTTTCCTTCCTTTAACAGGGAATGATTCAGCTAGAATTGAACAGAGACTCTGGCCTAATACCTGGATTCTCTTGCTTTCCTTCTCTGTTAATGTTTAGCTGCCCATTAAAAATAATCCTACAAAATAAAGGCAAACATGTCACTGGCAGCTGTGTTTCTGTGTTAAGTCTTTAATAGTACCAAATCTACCTAATATGTCTAAGCAGACCTACATTTTTTATTTGGAACATTTTCACTCAAAAATAAGACTTAGTAGTATATTCCCTACTGTAATAATGAGGCAAAAATCAGAATGCACATGTTTAGCTTTTCTTCCAACTGTATCTCCTGTTCATCCATAAAAACCAGCACACATGTTTGCATGGTTTAGCTACAGCCATGTAATAATAGAGAATTTTCAGAGAGGAAAAGATTTCTTAGTTCTAATCGTGTGACAGTAAATCCAGTTCACTCTGGACAGTCAGAAAATGAAGCAAGTTTATGAGTCTGCTCATAATGATAATATGTCATATTTGTGTAAAAGAAAATGCTGTAGTTCTGAAAATGCTTGCAGTACTCTGATGAAATGCATTCTTATGTAATTAGAACTTGAACCCCTAGATTAGCCCACCAAGGGCAGCAGTAAAGACGTATACTGAGGTAGGTGTTCAGAAAGTTTTTTGTAGCGTAAAACTTTATTACACTTGTATGGGAAAGGGCAACTCAGAAATTCTGGTTTGTGCTTCTAGAGGTGTTATATGCATGGACTAATCTGCAAAACGCTTTTGCCAGGACACGGTTTACTAGCCTGAATGTTTAATGAGGAGACTGACTCGGGCAGGAGAAGTTACTTGCTCAAGCTAAGACAAGCTTTTGGCAAAGCCAAAAATAGAGTCTCGATGTATGTCATTGCCAGGGCCGTTAGAGAAACTCTGCCAGTTACTCTGAGTATAAGCAACCCAAATGAAAGTAAGAATTAGGAAAACATTTAAAATTTCAGGGGACGTGTCATAGAATAGCTGTTGATGGAGAAATTGGAGAAGGGCTGTACCTGTAGGAGGTGTAACAGCTCCAAATGTCAACTGACTGTGCTGCAGCCTTAGCGCTGTAATGCACCTGTAAATGCAAACGCAGCCTCTGCCTGTACACATGCATGCACAGCTTGGAAAAAGAACATATTCTTTATTAAAATGACTTATGAACGTGCAGTCATTTCATTGTCACATGGAAAAATGATTTGTAAGTATGGCCTGCAAAAAAGACCACAAGGATCTGTCGCACCACATCAAAACATGGGAAACCCTGATTCACTATTTTAGGATAATATTCTCAGGATGTTACATATATTGATCTTTTTCTCTGCCCCAGAGTGAGGTACTTGTAACCTATTACCTAGTCCCTTCCTTTCCTCTAAAATAATTGTTTTTTCAGGCTTCATAGATACTTTGGTCTAATGTTTCAAATCTTAAGATTTAGAGTGTAATACGTTGTCATTATTTCTGACAGCCCCATCTGAACTAGTTTACTGCTTTTTATGGAGTATGTATTAAACCCTGACAATTCAAAGGCGTGTTTTTCATTTTCTTCATGCCCTGTTAGTTGACTTAGTATTTGTTCCAGTATCTTGGGGTTTTTTGTTTTGTTTTGTTTTTTCCTGGTGTTTCCTATTTATTTTCCCACTGTGGTCAAATTCCCAGATAAGAAGAAAATATTAGATGTTAAATAGGGATTTTTGCCTGACATTAATTCTGATTCTCCCTGTAGTCTTGTTACAGTTCCCTCATGGATAAACCATTGGACATGCTCATTTTGAGTAAAGTTTTGCCTTTATATTACCCAAGCATTGGAATTTTTAAGTTTTCTGTCTAAATATCAAAACGTACCTAATTTTGATTTTGTTTCATAGCTTTGTGCTTTAGTATTTTACTTATTTGCTTCTTCCTTCCTTTTTTAAATCAAATTTCTTTCTAGTTCCTCTAACCCATTTAGCAGTGTTGGCAGTGAGGTTAATGCTGTGCTGAATGGACTGAAATCTCCCTTCACTGCACTGGCAATGAGCCAAGTACTGTGGAAAAAGACAGCTTAATTTAAGCAATCTTATCACCATGGTAATAGCTCCTCTAAGGGGACAGTGAGGTACCAGACCATGAACCTGAGATTCAATTATCATTACTTTATATAAAAGTTTGAAGTACTAGAATAATAACAGAAGTATTTGTGGTTCAAGGCAGTTATGATTTTTAGTTACTATTCAGCAATATTTCAGAGGGCTAAAGTTTGATTGTGGCTCTAAACACTTAAAAACTTTGAGAGTTTTGGGATTCAAGCTCATCATATAGATGCAGTCATTCCTTTCTGTATTATATAGTTATAATATAGTATTTCAAGGTGCATATTTAAGACTATCTGGATTTCTGTTTGCCTAAAAATACCATCTTGGTTATAATTCTGTGTAGTGTAAGGGAGATCTTGACAGCTGTCACTTATCAAGAGATTTATTCTGTACTATGGTTTTCCCTTGTTCTTTTTTAAACAAGCTCCGAAGTATCTGTGCTCTTCAAGAAGTACACTAATAGCCTTTCAAATCACAGAAACTTGTACATTCTGTTTAAGCTGGAATAGTGCTAAAAGCAGAAATAATGGAAGAGAGATGCATATATAAATACCCACTCACACGGTTCAGTGGGAGTTCTCGGATGGTTTATATTCTCTCCTTGGTCTCTTCCTTTGAGCATCTTGCGGATCTTACCCCCAGTGCAGAGATACAGAAAGCACTTTTGTGCCTGCTTTTTTCCCAGTTCCAGGTTTCCATAGCAAACAGAATGGCTTTTACAGCTCCCGAGGCACACAGGTGTTAATGGCCAAAACCACCAAGCAGGTAGACAATGACTGTTTGAGCCATGCAATTCATTAGGAACTTGTTTACGAACGGAGCCTACTCCTGAGTTAAATGCCCAGACTCATGGTTATTCCAAGAATAAACGCAGGGGAGGGCTGCGTTTATAATCTTTCCTTCAAATCGTGTTGGTCAGCATTTGCTATTATGACATTTCACTTGTATTTTGTGATTTTCTAACTAATTAAACAATAAATCTAACCTATAGAGAGGCTTACCATTTTAAAAACAAACACATGGCAAGGGTTTTAAATCCAGTCCAAGTCCCAGGTGCTTCTGCTGCACAACAGAAAAGATCTAAAGATATTTAAGACTTCTGAATTATAAAAGATAAATTGAAAACTGTAAATATGGCCATGAACTTAAAATAAAAGCTGTAAATATGACCCTAAATTTAATAATGTGAGGCTGAAAGCGTCCTTTGTAGAAATAAAAATATCAACCTTTGTCAGCCACAGTGAAGCACAGTTTTCATGTCAGCAGCAATGGCACTTGATGGTCCTTCTTTTGAATAATTTGAGATCTGTTCACTAAGGACAATACGCTGATTTAAATGGTTCGTATATTCGACTGGTTTTATTTGTAAGACTCTCTGGTGTGGGCTTCCCTGCAACAGTGGAGTAGTATTTGTATGTGTAGGGGGATTTTATGCAGGCTTAATGTAGGAAATTGAACAATCACACTGCATGTACTGTTCTCTCATTATTTCAAATAATGCAATAGTAATGATAGTAATAGTAATAATAGTAATGAAGTTGTAACTAAAATTAAACATATGTTGTTATTTTTTGGCCACCAGTAAGCAAGAAGCCTGTTAGCTTTCTATGAAAGACAGTCTTTTCATTTGCAAAACCAGAAACAGACTGAATATCAATCTTGAAAGAGAAAGGTAATTACAGGTTAATACAAAAGGCTGATTTGGAAAACGGAGACTGTGCGAAAGGGTCAGAGATATGAAAAAGATTCTGTCTTTTTCATTTGCAAGAAAATCACATACATACGTGTGATGTTATTGCCCAGAAATGTTTATCCCCTGGATAGCCACTTCTAGGAAATGTGTTTTGGAAGACTAGACAGTATTCAGGTAGTTACTGTGGTACGCCTCTTGTCAAGTAAAATTTGTGTTATTTGTCACAGTAGCTGTGCAGCTTGGCTTTAGACCATATGTGTGTGAATGTAGGTATTTGGAGGAAGACTCAAATGTTAGTAATAAAAGTCAGGTAGAATATGCTGAATACCCACAGGAGGAAATTCGTGGCAGAGGGAACCGTGGTGCTCCTGCTTCACTTTTCTCTTTCCTTTCTTTAAGTCTAACCACAGAATATAAGCAACAAAATTACAATATTGGTATTTTTAGCCTTTTTGATCTGTGGTTTCAAAGTACTCTGCAAATAGTACATACTATTCTTTATATAACTTTTGTAAGCATTATTGTAAATACTATTCTCATTTTCCACGAGCTTATTCTTTCCTTACCCCACGAATCCCTGTGTGCATTGGTCATTTTTTCTCAGCTCTTTGAGCTGTGGTGCTACAGGAAAGTTCAAAGCCACAGAAAAGTACTTTTGAAAACTCCTGGATTAATGTAGCGATGTCACCGTGTATCCTGATAATAAAGCCCATACTGATCTATACAAGAGTAATTCATGTCTCCAGTGTGGTACATTTTGTTTTGGGGTAGAGTTGGGGGTTTTTTTTCCCCCTAAATAGCCAATGAAACCAGAAGACACTTGTGTTTTGGACAACTGTTCCCTTTTAGAAGCTGTTCTTGATTGATTTTGGCAATGTCCTACATTTATATAATTATTGTCCCAGATTTCTGCCAGGCACTTGAAAGTGTAGTCACCTGGTTAACAGGCTTAGCTTGCCTGCAGCAACAACAGACAAGTGAGTCAGCATCATGTCACTTGTTGTTCTGTACTAAAGCGAAAAGTAAAGGATACAGATTCTTTTAACATCCTTTCACATTCAGGGTCACAGGGCTACGTTTTCAAACACTGTGTAAAGAAAACATCAGTGAATAAGGGGAAGCAGTTTGATGTAAATGATTCAAAAGGCAAGTCCAGCTCAAAAGTGGAAATTTTAACAAAGCAGTTCTGTTCCCAAAGACAAATCTCCAGGGAGTTTCAAATATATTTCAATTATGTATGTAGAAATAGAATGATAAATTAGAGACATAGCTTTCATGGCCATTTCCCTCTTGTTTCATCCCTAAGCATTCTTGTTCCTGCAGTGCTTGTACATAAAAAGGATAAACAAAGCACATAAAATTATAGGTCAGATTCTATCTGTAACTCACATCTTATATTCGCATACAGGTTTCCTTGGTTGGTTTTCAAGAGGAGGGTGTAGTTTATGTATCTTTATTGTCGAATAACTCTCTTGTTTTTATACTGTGTAGTTTGCTGAGTACCATATGCACTCTGTTTATAAACAGAGGTCCATACTCTAATTATTATCTAAGTTTAGAAGTTTCCTGGTTTTTTTTGTGGTGGTTTTTGTTTGGTTTGGTTTGGTTGTTTGTTTTTTCTCCTCCCACTTAGAGTACAGAATAGGATGGTTAGAAAATCAGGGAAGAGCAAATTTCTACTTCCCACTGTCACAGGACGTATCAAGTGACTTAAAAGAGCCAGGTAACAATGGGGCTGTGGTTGATGTCTGCGAAAGTAGACGGCAACTCTATCAGTTCCAAATACCTTTTGACCACTGTCTTTATATATTTTGTGGTTATGCCAAAAATCAGAATCCTTCTTATGTTTCAGCTACTACGCCTCTTTAATATTCCCTTTGCGCTTCTATTGACATCTAAAAGAATTACTTCAATTGCCAACTTTAACACTGGTGTAGGTACATAGTTATATATATTATATGCAGTTATAGAATCTAGCTGAAAAGAAATGGAAAAAATTAAATGATCGAACTGAAGATGACTTAGTTTTCCTATCACACAGCTATGCAGCAATTCATAACACTTTGGGTATCTGTTACTTGAATGTGAAACACCTGCAAGTACAAATGTGTTCCTCCTTGGTTTATCCAGAAGAAATGCAGACTAATTTTTTGACCAAGATATTGCAATATTTGTGTTTCTACCAATTCACCTGGTGGTTCGCTTTCAAATCTGCTTTTTTTTGTCCTCTTGCAAGCCTGTAGTTTTTAATGGAAGTGGAAGGAAAAGATGTTACAGGTACAAATAAAGGTGGACTTCTAGGCCTAGAGACACTAGACACAGGGTAAATGCACAGAACTTAACAGAAGTGATATCAAGCCCTTGACAAAGTTGAGGGACATTACTACAGTCCTGGGATATAAAAATATTTTCTCAGAATTCAATTAAGGAATTCTGTGTGGAGTTAATCTGGTTTCTTAATAGTATTATGTTACTGCCACGTGAATTCAGTTGGGATGTTGCTTCATGTGCAGCATTTATAAGACTTAAATTACCATTCCAGATAAGAAGCCAAAAGTACCTAACAAAACGTCCTGATAGAAAAAAGTGTAAAGACAGAAATTAACTCTTGTTCTCTAACCTTCTCCTAGCTGAGAATTCAGCACTTTACTATGAACTGCACTCTTGGAGTTATATACCATTCCCCTCGAGGTTGAACAAGAGCACTTAGATGAGCCACAGGAAACTGGTACCTTAGAGAAAGCAAGCTAGTCTGTGATTAGCAGGACTGAGAGGTCTAATTTCCTGCTTTTTGTCACCTCAACTCCCTTCCCTCAGCCATTACCTCTTTACTGAGTGTGTCAGTGTAGCAGGTTTAGACCTGGCTACTTCTCAGGCAGTCTGTATTCTGCTTTGTTAGCCACCATGTGCTGTGCCCGATGTGGGGCCGGAGGGGCTTGCAAAAGAAAAAGAGCGGAGTTCAGGAAGAGGGGAGATGTCACTGGGGCTTTAGCTGGTTTGCTTGGGGTTTTGGGGTAGTTCTGGTCCTTCCCCGCGCCCCACCCCAATGTTTATGAGTGTGTAGGACCTTTTCTTCCGGTTATCTTCACTTGAGAGGATTCAAAGCTCAAAAGTTTTACATTTGTAGAGATGAACAGCTGGATGGACAGGCAAACAGATGTTGTGGTTACCATACAGAGGGAATGTTTTCCAAATGCCTCTTTTATATGTGAAATTATTACTAAGCCTTCTAATATTTATCTATGCATTGGAATTATCAGTGTAATAATATTAAATTACTTCTATTCCACAAACAGCTGCCTTATAGATTATGTCCTGTATTTTTCTTTTTAAGAGAATATTATAATCTTCTTTATGGATGTTTTTGTGAACATTTTGGAACACGTGGTCTTACCAATCATCCTTATAAATTCTTTGATTTTTCTTGTGTTCCCAGGTTACAAAGAGAATAAATAAAATATAATAAAATCTTAGCTTTTCTCTTAGATCAAATGTTGAAGCACACACCAGGCTACAGTCACATCTAGATTTTTGATCTGCAATTTTTATTATCTTGCTTTTCAGAGAGAGCACCTGATTTTATAGAATTGATAGCAGGAGTTTAGTGTATCCTAACGTCCTTTAGGCACAGTGGTGTGCTCAGACATAGCAGTCGTCTGAGTTTATGAGAATAGAGTCACAGCCTAGCTTGGGAAATTTGTCTATGTGCCACCAGTGTTTTTCAAATTCCATAGAAATGTCTTTGGGTACTGAATATACTCTCCCAAAAATGGAAGGCATAAACAAATTTGATTTTTAACATTATTTCACTCATTGCTCAGTTTCAGCGTAGCCTTGCCTCAGAATCTCAGTTTTATTATCCCAAGTTAGAGCTATGTAAATTCTCCTCTGTGAATGGAGTCATCTATCTAAAGAGGAGTGAGCTGGATCCTGCTCCTGCACACACTTGTGCTGATAAAGAAATCCTGCTGCACACTGGCATCTTAGAATCAGGCTGTGAAGCCACATTTATAAAGCCCTGTGGAAGAGAATGAAACTATTCTGGCCATTGATTGCAAGACCATTAGAGCCTTAATAGTAACTTTCAGTTCAGCATTTCCTTCCCTTTACCTTGTATACCTTTGAGCTGTGCACTACAGAGGACAATAAGTACTGACAATATCAGACCATTTCGCTGTAATTTTAAAAAAAAAAAGAAATTATTAAATAAGTAGATTATTGTCATTTTGTCTTGAAGTATAAAGCAAGTAAAGAACTATTGAGTGTTTTTATATATCATTGTGTGTATGTATATACATATATACTTACATATGTGTATGCTTACATATAATAAGGCATTTCTTGGTTTATATGATAATTCTGCTTCCTTGAGTATCAGTAGGAATTTTGCTGTGACGTTCTTCCTTCCTGAAAGCCTAAGTGACTTTGTATCTTGTTAACTGCTGACTGAAAAATAAGGCTTCACCTACTTGCAAAAGCCTTCATGTGTGACAATGAAGCATTGAAGCCAAAATAACCAACTGCATTCTCATGCCCTGATACAAAGGAAGCAGATTTATATAGTCATGTAAACAGGTTACTTCCTTCGAATTTATTGTTTTACTATATTTGAGTTTGGAATTTTTGAGCTGATAAAGAGTTGCAGGTAACATTACCACGTTCAAAACGTTGCCATCTATAGAATGTATACATCTGCAACTGGGAAAGTCAGTGGGAAAGAAAGCTAGAATGTGTCATCTAATATAATGTTAGGATGTTGTACTCAGATTCAGTTGTCCTTTTCGTGTCAGAGTGCTCTTTGCTTGGGTAGTAAGTATGAAGCAGGAATAACTAGCACTCAGTACAAGCAACACAAAAATTTCATTTTCGTGGTTTGTCAAAAGACTTCTGGTACGTAGGCTCTGGAGTCTGGAATGCAAGCTAACCAGTATTCTCATTTACCTTCTTTTTTATGTAACTGCCTGAATAAAAGGCCCTTTAAAAGATAAAACTGCTCTGTAATACCTTTTTATATTCTGTAATCTGGCATTTTGAGAACTATAACCTTTCTTTTAAAATCTTATAATGGAAATACATAATATCATACTCATTACACCATTTTAGCAATTACCTTTTCAGGAACATGTATTTTCAATAGTCTTAAAGTCAAATGTCACAGTATAATCATGTTTCATACACTTGAGTGTTTGATCCTGTGTACATCCCACTGCGAATCCATCAAAGAAATTCTACCAGCATGGGTTGATTGATCCATATATGTATTCAAAACCTTGTCTTGTGCTGTGCTGAAGGTGTAAAGGTGCATTTGTCGTTGGGGAGATTCTGGACCATGTCAACAATGGCTGGTTAACCAGCTGTGAAGTCTGTCTGTGGCTTTTGGCTTGCAGGCATCATAGTGCCATGTGATTCTAAATGCAAGATCCCCTTTCAGTTTTGGCAGAAGGGCAACTTGTACCCCCAGCACGAGTGGCGTGGTAGTGCTTGCCTGGGGTCCACAGAGCACTTGCACAGCTCTCAGCTGATAGATGAGCAGAGAAATGGGTTGTGTAGGAACCAACAGCAGCAACAGTCACAGATGCCCTGACTCAACGGGGAGCTCGTATGAACAGGGCACAGTTCAGAGCACCTGGACTGCAAGTGAGTAGTTACTTCACATCAGTGTCTGGCTCCCAAAGCATGGAGCTGGCAAGCTTGGGAGAGTTGAAGGCTCTAAGAAATGCCTTCCTGAGTTGGGGTACTCACATAAAGGAAAGAAGGTCCAAAGAAAGTTGTGTTGCCAAAAGAATATGTGGTCGATGTGGTCACCCTTGAATGTGTCCTTTTTTGCTACAATTTCAGAGCACATAGTGCAGTAATTTATTGGTTAAAATTAAATATCCCTTTCCATACTCTGTTGGAGAGCGCTTGCCAGTCCTGAAAACCATCCATCTTCCTATAGACAACCACTGTATATTTCTGCACCAGAGCCTGTTCTGCAAGGCACATTTCTGTACTTTACTTTTTGTGCTAATGTAGGTCTTTTGCTGTTTTTTTCTTGAAGGCAATCAGTCCTCCAAAATATGCTGAAATAGGCCTCGAAATGAATTCTTTCTTAGCATGTTTGAGAATTACCACAGTAGGCAAAAGCATTTGAAGAAAAACTGCTCTCAAAAGTAGTTCAATTAAGAGTAGTAAAGCAATTGTACTCACCTATACAGTGACTACAGTCCCTGAAAATGGATTATCCTTGTAGATTTTTCCACTTAGCAGTCTCTTTCTCTCTTCTTTTTTACCTTGTCTTTTTTTTTTTCCTTTTCTTTTTTTTCTCTCCTTTTTTTTTTTTTTTTGGATTATTTCCTATATTCCGGAGAGAATCCATAGTAAAATAAATAGTCAGAGCAGTAGTGGCTTCTGCACTATTTTTTTGTACTCTTGGTGAGATAAGCCCAGTGGTGTGTTTGTGGATGCAGTGGGTACTGCTGGCAACTGTTCCTGTGTCTGAGGCACACCCGTGTAACAAGGCACACAGGGGCTGCACTTCTTGGAGGACCCCCAGGTACTGTATTGAGAAATAACCTTTCCTCAGCATCACCCTGAATCACGGGGAGGAGAGTTTAGAATTCATTTCTGTTATATTGTTTCACTTAAATTTGCTGGAAATCTTGCGGTGTGGTTGAAAAACTTTGAGGACAGAGGGTATTCTGATAGACACCTCCCTGTCTTTGCTGTTTGCTGTGGCTATGTGAAGCATTTGTCATGCAGTGCTTATGTAGTTCCTTTCACTTCTTAAATCACAAAGTGGTTTTTACAACATGGTTCTTTGTCTTCTTTTCATAGGCATTTCCTATTTAAACATGGATCTGGGTCTTCAGCTATCTTCAGCGCAGCCAGTCAGAACTATCCTTTAACCTCCAATACTGTTTACTCTCCACCTCCTAGGCCTCTTCCTAGAAGTACCTTTTCCAGACCTGCCTTCACTTTTAACAAACCTTATAGGTGTTGCAACTGGAAGTGCACTGCTTTGAGTGCCACTGCTATCACAGTCACCCTGGCGCTGTTGCTAGCCTATGTTATCGGTAAGCCTCTCTTTTTCTATGCTGAATTATTCTTTACCTTTTCTAGCCTGTTGCCTTGCTTGCTTTTACACTAATACAAACCATGTTTTGCTGACAAGGTTTGCCTTTGGGTGCTTTGTAAATTCTGGCAAACAAAATGCTAGGTTGGCCAGAGGTTGAGTACAACATGGGATTCTCATTAACTTTCTACTCTGTTAACCTTGATGCTGCCTAATAGAGAAAGAAATATGATTCAAGATGGCGTGTTTATTCTAGCAGAGGACTCCAACTGATTTTAATTGCTGTGATATTTTTCTTAAATTAAACATTTGATTTTCATATTAAGCTTTACAACATTGTTGCTCTTAAAAAATTCCTCAGAAAAGACTGGTAATGCTTCGTTATATTTTGCCGAGCCACCTTCATTTCAATTCTTCACTGAGCACAGTTTAAATCTTTCGTTTTTTTCCTGTTAATTCTTACATCATTGTAATGACAGTTCTTTCCCTTTTGCTAAGTATAAATAATAGCATATAAACTATTTTCAGAGTTCACTTCTGTAGGGTTTCATATTTGCATATCTTTTCACATCTGAAGTATAACTGAATGACAGCTAGCTCTAAAAATATCTAGTATTTTACATCATGTTTTCCAAGATATTTTGCTGTCCCTTTACTGAACTTGTTTCAGAAAAATGGTACATAGGTTGAAGTGCAGTTACTAAATTTCAAACTCATCTTGAACTTTGCAATTTTGGAAATTGGCAAGGATTTATCAGGGTAGCTAGAAACGCTGCCTTTTTATTTTGGAAGATGGATACAACGGGGGTGGGCTTGGAGTCAATGCAATTGCAGTCGTGCAGGGAGAGCAAGTCTTTGGGACTTACTATATGACATTTTGGCTGAACATTAAGTATTGCATTGTTTTTTTTCAAGCTGAATTGAAAAATATTGCAAAACATTCATTGTGTAGACTCTTAGCAACTGTGGCTTCTGTAAACGAAGGGAAATACAATTCATTTTTTGCTTGTGTGATGCACTTTCTCACATGAGTTCTTGGTTTGTTGATTTAGTTGCTAGTGAGCAGGAGCCAGATTATTGCCAGATCTTATAGCTTGAATGGGAGTCAATCTGGGTTTGCCTGAAAGAGTGGTTGGTGTTTGGTAAAACTCGTGCAGAGTTGCAAGTACAGATGCCTCCAAACCAATATGTGGTCACTGAGTATTTCTGTAGTCTCTGAATAAATGTCTTGATCGTGAAAATTGTTACAATTTCAGACATTTTTGTTTCCCGCTGGGTTTTTTCCTCCCATAGTGACAAAGTTCTGGTTACTGTCAGCGAGATGCTCTTTAGGAAAGGTTTTTTTTCTAACATCCTCATCTAATGCATGTGGGAAAGCAGAATATGATCCTTTCTGGTGTACGATTATTTGAAAGCACCTGAGGATCCAGTAAGCTGCATTATCTGCAGATTTAGAGAACAGCTGGCGAGCATATGCCCTCAGTTAGCTCTGGCTGTATAATTTTTGCAGCCTCATCTGTTTGCTACGTATATATCCCACCTACACCACTTAGATTATATCAGGGTGAAGAACTGGCTGTTGGATCCTTGCTTAGATTTCAGGCTGTCACTGAAAATGTAACTTTGTGGAGAGACACTGCTGCTTGTCGTCAGCCGGAGAAGGCTGTGAGCACTGCACAGCACTATCAGTTAAAAAGCTCCATATAACTTCCTGTAGATGTATCTGTGTTTCTCATAACCTGCTAACAAAAAGGTGTAACATGTTTTCTTCAGTTGGGCAGAACTAGGTAAAATGAAGATGTCTTCGTATTTTATGAATTACTAGTATTTGTAGTAATGCTTTCCATAGCAAAATATAAATCTCTGAACCAGGAATGCTCATTTGGAAAATTTTCCAAGATGCCCTTATTTGCTCACATTTGCCTCAGAAATTTTTCAGCTGCATAAGCTTTCCTGCAGAGTCAGGTAGTGTCAGTTAGCTTATTACAAATTAATAATCATGCTGCCCATTCCCAGTTGGTTAAATATTTCAGTAAGTTCATGGTCTGTTCTTACAAGTCAGGTACATAGTTCTTTCCTTTTTGCTAGGTATAAATAATAGCATATAAACTGTTTTCAAAGTTCACTTCCATAGGGTTTCATATTTGCATATCTTTCCATGTCAGAAGTATAAATGTGCATGTTTTAAATTAAAGTAGGTGAATATACAATTGAATGTAACACTGGAGTTAAAAATCACTCCTCTGAGTGTTTTCTCTTTGTTCACCGTGATTCAGGTCCCTCAGTCCTCACTCCAGGCAGATTTTCTTCAAGTCAGAGGGACTTATGTCTGAGCAATGACTACAAACTTGGACCCAAATTGCAAAAGAAAACTCATTTTAATTTCATGATCAAAATTAACCTGGGATCAGCCCAGTGGTTGTTACTGGAAGAATAAGGGAGGCTTTGTAAAGACAAAATTATTTTAATCATTGTGTTTTATGGCATAGTCTACATTAACTTAAAATGAGCTGCAAGTTTAGGACAAATGAATATAGATCAAAATTTAACATTAAGCTTTGTCTTCCCATTATCTAAGACCTGAAATGTGCTTTCTCAAATATCTTGCACTGCCATTTGATGCATGAGCTGCACATTACTGTTAAAAATAGGCCCAAATCTCAGCCTCAAGTCAGAACATTCCCAAAGTAACCCAAAGCTTATTCCAGATCAAAAACTTGCAAGTGGCTTTTTTATTTGAAAGCAACTGAGACTTGTGCCAGAGTGCTCTAAGCTGTGATTTCTTTTCAATCTAAAGGTAAAGTAACAAAATGTTTTTCTTATTTTATTTTTCAGTCTTTCCCTATTATCAGTGAGACTCAATAGAGAAGCTTTTACTTGAGAACACACACTTCTCTATCTTTTGCTCCTTTGAACTAGTAGCCAGTTAAAAAAAATTCTCTGTGTTTCCATTTTTGACCTATAATAACTATGGTTATTATTTGGTCCTTTCTGAAATAAATTTGACTGTTACATGGACAGTAAGGAAATTCTAGAACCCTGTAAATGGTTGCGTAACAACTGAGTTATTGAAACCTTTTAGTCATAATTTTTTAGTTTATCAAGTAAACACATATTTTCACTTCAGTAGGAGTAGTTTCTTTGAATAGGTTTTACAAGTCATAGTAGTTACTCCAAAAAAACCTCATTTCATGAGGTGAATGTTTGGTCTCCACACTGTAAATGTGTAGAATTATTTTCTATTGAATCAAGACATATATTCTTATTTTTTTTTCTTCTGTACTTTCGTATATATTGAGAGTTGTAAGCCATTCATGGCAGCCTGGGGCACAATTGCCTGAATTTGCCCACAGAGAGGACAGTGAGGCAGGTGAGTAATTGGGACACCCACCAGGGATGTGAATTTAACGCATGAGAGGCTGGGGCAGCTTCCCCAGCAGTTCCTGAGAGCATGGCCAGGACCGTGGAAGCGGGCAGAGCGTTCAGTTAAGGCCGAGTGAAATTGCCGGGGGGGTGAAAGGCTGACATGGGAAAATGAGTTATCTGTTCTTCAGAGAGCAACAAGAGTTGGGCAGAATCTGCCTGCGAGCACTCGCTGCGTCTGGAGGGCACATGAGCAGTGTGTGTTTTAAAGATTTATGCAAATGAATGCTCAACTTTTAAAAGAAAAAATCTGGAGGGAAGATTATTGAAATCCAATTACTTAAAAGGTTTTCAGGTTTTGATAGTAAAACAGAAACGGATAACTCCCTGGCTGTCTTGATGTGGATTTCTCCGGCATGAGGCGTTTGAAAGGAATGAGCTGGATCCATGTCATCAGTCCAGGCTCAGATACTGGGAAACACTTTGGAAAATATGAAATAGAAAACTGAAATTTCTCTAATACTTTTAAAATAGTTTATTTTCTCTGGTATGTAAGATGAGGACTGGCAGACACTGCTGATGTCCAAAGGCAGTAATGTAGATTCCAAATCATCACGTGAAAGACAAGAACATACCTGTTTGATTCAGTTCAGTCAATAGTTGTGTCTCTTTGTCCATCTATTGGTCTCTGTTGCTATAAAGAGTCTAAAACAGGCTGGCATTGTGGAATGGTGTAGTAAATATTCTCAGTTTAATCTCATTGTAATAAAAACCTAAGATGCTGTCAGCAACTAAAAGAAGAAAGCTGACCAAAAATGTAAGAGTAAAGAAGGCAAATACAAGAGATAGAATAAGAAATATCTTTTTCCTGTAATTTTTCAACGCCACACCATTTTCTTTAAGTACAATACAATGTTCAATGTGGCTGCTCATCTAGTCAGTTATTTTTAGCTCATTAGTAAGTAGCATTTTTATTCCATGCTACCTTACCGTTTTATCAGCAGCTGATTTGGACTTGCAAATCACTGGTCCTATTGATCAAAGGTGCTGAACTCCTACGGTTCCTATTGATTTCAGCAAGAGATGCAAATGTTCAGTGCCTCTGAAAATTGCATCCCATGTTCTTAGATTTAACCATCCCCACCTACAAAATGACTATTTTATATACAAATGAATTCTCAAGTGTGAATATGAAGTTGGCCCTCTCCTTCATGGTATTATCACTATTTGTGAGTCTGCACTGGAGGTGGGTGTTGGGTCTTAAATTATATTTATATGGAGGGTAAGGAGAGGAAAACCTTTTCACCGTCTGCCATTGTGGCCCATCACTGTGTACAAGGTAGAGGAGTGATGGTTTCAGCATTGGGAAAGACCAGGCCAATTTTAAGGACATATATATCTCGGTGCATAGATTTATAATATTAGTTACATAGCTTTAAAAATGATAAAGCAGAAGGAAACATAGAAATCCTTAACTCTGAGAAATAGAAATTATGCAGAGAAGGCTCAAGAGGAAAATACGCTGATTTTACACTGAAGAATATTACGGTATAGTAAATGTTGCTTCGTGTTTCAGATGTAGGTAAAACCTGTGATGCAGATGTGCAAATCTGAAATGAGGAACTCCGTAGTGGGATAGCTCTGAGACAGGTACCTCAGGGTTTCACAGATGGAAATCCTGGTGCCTCCTCTCTCTGAGCCTGGGTTGTGCTGATTAACTTGATATCATCACAAATCTTTAAGCACACTGAGGAGAAAGCCTGGCAATGTTGTACTGTTGCCTGAGATTAGGTTTTATTTGCTTCTCGGTGTAACATGTGACACAGTAATGAAAAATGAACCCATGCTGGTCGTTATACAATCCAATAGGAGGATTGCAGAAGAGGAGGAGATATTTGTATTCTTAGGTGTAAAAATACATTAGGTATAAAGAGAAGGCTGCTTACAAAAGAGAAGAGTGCTTTAGAGTTAAAACGGCTATGAGAAATAAATGGAAAAATCCTTATTTCATGAAAGGCCATATATGGTCCAAAGTAACTTATACCTTCCGTTTGGATTTTACAAAAAAAAAAATAAAAAATTCCTTAAGACTGAATCAAATATTAACAGCCTCAAATTTTCAGATTTGGTTATAGCAGAATAACGTAGCATTTTATTTACAAAATGAGTTCACAAAAGAAGAACACTCCTTCTGTAGTTCAGGATGAGAACTTTAATTCTGACTCTTATTTGTGTACAGGTTATTTGCATATTGCTTCCCCTTTACTGGAATGGAGGCACTGATGCTCCTGTGGCTTCATGCCACGGTGAAATCCAGTTTTTATAAACAGAACCTGCTAGCAGTTATAGAAAATAAATAATTTTCTGGCACTTGGTCAGAGCAGGTGCAGAAAGAATACTCCACTGCTGCTATACCTTCTATGGCAGCTCTTCCATAGTCTAGGCTTCACGAGGATGTGCTACTGAGATTGTGTAAAAGAACTGGAAACAGCAGAGAAAGCTAAAGAGAGGCCTTTAGTGGAGGTCAGCAATTTGGAGAGACTTCGCATTTGTAGGATTTTTGTCCTCTGAAGTTCATTTCACAGGTTGATAAGTACTTATTGCACAGGACTTTTCTGACATCTCCTCGCTACAGAGTCTCTTTTGCGGTAGAGCCAAGCCTCTTATTCATGTTCTGCCAAACGTGGAGCACAGGAGTTGACAAGCTGTGCTTACACAGAAGGTAGATAAGAATAAATTAAATTAGATCATTGGCTTCATAGCAGATGGTGGGTTAATCCAGTTTACAAAGCGAGTTCAGAAAAAACCCGCTTATATATTTGGGAATGTTTACTCGAGTATGCCACAGAATTGTGAGGACTCAGTTAGTTTATCTGGAAGTGTCAGTTTGTTTTATTTAAATGTTGAACAAAATAAGCAACCTGGCCATTTATTCAGAAGTAAAGACCCAAGCTTTGGTTCCAGAAAAGACCCAACTGTTTTTACTTACAGCAGTAATGTGAAACATCCCCAAACCTGCCTCAGGATGTAGAAAATCCCTTAGGCAGCATAAAGTCACACTTGCTTTTCATCTCTCTCTTCCATGAAGGAAATTTATGGGAAGGGTAGAAGATAGAGGCCTTTAATAATTTATCTTTTTTTTTTCTGCAGGAGATCTGTTTTATACCTAATAATTATTTTTTACCTAAGAAGCATAATAAATTAGCCAAGAAAAGTTCTGTACTCTGAGTAGAATCTTCTGTATTCCAGAGAGAGGTCATTTAAAGTTACTCTGAGCAGCTTCACTGTGCAGCCTGGCAAGGGCAGGGTGACTGAGGAAGGAAGAAGCTTCGTTTCACCATAATCCTGTGGCATCCTCCAGTCTCTGTAGCTCCACTGACTACAGACTTCTCCAAATTCAGCATCTGCAATAACATTCATAATGTATGTTGTGTAAAAAAAAAATAAAATAAAATTTATATATATGTCCACTTATGTCTTACAATTTTATCTGAAACTTTGAATTAAACAGGGCTATCTAATAAAATGTAAATGAAATATAGGTATGGTGGAATCCATCATGCAAGCTTTATCTCCAAACATTATGTAAAGAGGGACAAATTTTGCTGCTAA
Organism: Actenoides lindsayi; assembly: GCA_025331215.1. Taxonomy (NCBI): domain Eukaryota; kingdom Metazoa; phylum Chordata; class Aves; order Coraciiformes; family Alcedinidae; genus Actenoides; species Actenoides lindsayi. The sequence goes on along the minus strand of WTSP01009330.1, from coordinate 143,753 downwards.
CAAGCTGTTTAATCTCCACTTGCCTGGTAGTCCTTGTTTTTTGCTTAAAACTGTAGCAGTTCACCAGTGAGTGACCTTATTTACCCTGCTAGTAGTTGAGGTACTTCACATGCTGCAAAATACAGGGTATCTGATGGCAGAATTTTTCTGGAATGCCAGGCAGGCAGAGCCAAAGTAGCTTTTGCTTTTTCTGTAATAACCAGTGTAGGCATCAGACCTCAAAGGCTGGTTTTTGTGTTCTGTGGGAGCTTGAGCTACATCCTATAATGCATCTTTAGTCACAATGGTGGGGTTTGGTACTGTCAGTCAGCAGCCAGCCCTCAGAAGTACTGCAGTCGAGGTCTGTGAACATCAGTCTGGAAGGATGAACTGAGGAGAGGGCAGAGACCTCCATCAGGAAGTGAATCTCCCTCCTTTTTACCGGTCCTAAATTGGGCAGGGTGGAGGGTGTCATCTTCTGCTAGGTCTGTGGAGTTGAGTCTTATACCTGGGCACTACACATAGGAAATACAGCTGAGAATCTTACAAATGGATTTATGCCGTGGGAAGTGACATTGTGGCCCACTATTGAATTCCACAGCATTTTCTGTATAGAAAGGGAAAAGGAAAAGCCAAAAATCCACTAGAAATATCAAAGAGAGAATGACTTAAAAGTTCATTTGAGCTTTTTAATGAAATTCAGTACATGTCTACTTATTTCTAAAGAGATGAGAGAGAGAGAGAGATTTGAAAGTTTTATTTCATCTTATTTGGCGAAATAGGTGTATATTTAAAACATGAGGTACATATGTTGTAGGAAACACAAGCTTTGTTGGAATTATGTATACCCCAGGTAAAAGTAAAGTATCACAGAAAAGGAAAAAGGAAGGGAAGGCTCTGTGTCTGCTGCATAAACATTTATTATTCCCTGTAGTTAACTTCTGAAAAAGCCTTCTCTAAGAATTAATGGTTTTACTGGCATATGTGGTCTGGTTATTACCAGAGTGATACCTGGATCCGAAGGTAATTTCTCAAGAGCTATAGCTAATGTAATGCAAATCAGATTGATTTTAAGATTGCAAGATGACCAGGTTTCTTCAGTGATGCAAATCATTAAGCTGAATTCCAGTAGACCTATTTTCATAGCAATGTGCTTTGTTGTTCAGTCTTGCACATTCTTTAATGGGAAGCTGCTCACACCAGTATCCCGTGTCATCTCCCACGGACTAGATGTCCAAGGCTGGCTGAGACCATCATCTCTGCAGTGCAGCTGGTGTTTCTCGGGGAGGAAGCTGACTGTCAAGCAGACCTACAAATAGTTTTTCTAGCTTGCCAAGCTTTGGCGTGAACTATAAAAACAACAGCGCGTCCCCAGCCTGAAGGAAGACAAAGCAAGCGAACTCTCAGAGTTGGTGTGAATGGATGACAAAATGCATAGTGTATGTAATGTGGAAGAGACATATACTGAGCAAAAAGATGCATTATGTGTTAAGTCCTTGATTTGTAACCCTCTGCAGTACATACAAATGCTATCTTAAGAAATGAATAAAAGAAAAATGGAAACAGCGTGAGAAAGCAGTGAGGTTATATTCATGATTCTGTAACTACTAAAAAGCTTGTTGTTGTGTGCAGTTATGTTTTGCTTCTAGTGTTGATCTGTTTCAAGTGCTGATATAATTATTTGCATTAGTATAAATGAAATGTACATTCATTAGTTATCGATCCCATTGAACTTTGTTTCTTTTTGTTGTTATTAACTCTTTAAATAATAATAACAACGTCCAGAAGCTCAAGCTGTGAGTAAGAACTGCCTGCTCTAGAGATGTCAAGGCATGATGAGTTTCATTGTACCTTCTGTATATAGGAGTAATCTGTCTTGCATTAATAAGCTCAAAAATCAGAGCTTAGGTCTGCATGATCTGACTGCAAGACCCTTTTCAAAGTATTAGCAAGGTCCCTTGATGATTTCAAGTCCATAGAATCTGAAGCAAACCGGGCAAGTCTCTGGCTTGAGCTCTCACCACTAACGCCCGAGTAAGCATCTAATAATCTCTTCTGGGGAGTGGGAATTTGCTGTCTACTGGTGTGTCTCCAGACCCCAGAGCTGACAGTGAAGCAGTGGCTTGAGAATTCAGTATAGACAGTAGCCTGGTGGGAGGGGTCCCAGCCTATGGCAGGGGAGCTGGAACTTCTTTAAGGTCCCTTCCAACCCAAACCATTCTATGATTCTGTGTTTCAGGAAGAGCAAATATGTTGCCTTTAAGACTCCCACTGTGGACAGATCCTACTCAGTGCAAATTGCTGTATGTGGCTAAAGAGCCTGCTGCTCAGGTTTTGCTCTTTATGTGACAATTTCAGCTCCTCTGTCGGGGGTATCCCCAGTCCATGTTTTAGTGGATCATCAATGCTCCCTGCTGAGTTACTTCAATGCTAAGGCAGCCTCTTCCTTGGAAGGATTTGCCCTCCCTCAGTAAGACCTAGGTAATTGTCTAGAATGACTGCAGCATTACCATATTATGCTTGAGATAAGATCTGTTGCTGTCCTTCTACATCCTTCGATGACTCAGATGAGGAGCAACAGAAAGGAAAGCGGAAAACAGTGAGTGGCTGTGCAGACAAAGTGAAGTAGGCAGCCCCGATGTGTGATAATAAGGACAGTTTCTAACTTGATAAAAGGATGAATTTAGTAAATTTCCCAATATGTGCATAAATAGCAACATATATGTGTTAATGTGGATTGTAGAATAATTGCATATATTTTAGGTCTAGAGTTATTTTTTTATCTGCAGTGTAATTCTAGAGTAAATCTGTGGAGTCAGTGTTTTTGCTAATGTTTAACCTAAATGAAAAGGTCTGGGAATGCCGTGGGCATGGTTTCACTCAGAACTGTATTGGAAAGGTGAGAAGTTTTACTTGGTGTCAATATTTAATCAAACTATGAGCTTTTTGACAGTTGAGGGACAACATTGATGTAGCATTAGAATCTGTCACACAATATTAAATTCATTCAACTGTTATCCTTTTAATTGCAAGTATTTCCATTAATTGCCGTAGAAATTCATCACCCTGACCTGGCTGAGCTCCAAAAGAAAGTGTGGAAACTAATTAAGCATTGAGTTTTAAGGTAAAATAGTAAATTGCTCATTAAACCCCTCGAAATTCTGAGTTATTACGAACAGAACGAAGTAATACTTGACTTTGCAGAAACTGGGTCATAGCATTCTTTCTTCGTCTGACTGAAGGTGCTGTAGCTTAGCCATCAATTAATTGGTCTTCATTTTTTTGCAGCAGTACACTTGTTTGGTTTAACCTGGCAACTACAGCCTGTGGAGGGGCAGTTATATGAAAATGGAGTTAGCAAAGGAAATAAAGGAACAGACTCCATGGATACTACTTACTCACCAATCGGAGGAAAAGTTTCTGATAAAGCAGAAAAAAAAGGTATGTGTGAATGAGAAGACAGATTACGAACAATCAAACAACACTACTGTTCAGATGTTGCGTTTGCGATGGTCTGACAGAATTTTGAGTTCAGGTTCTATTTTCTCTTGTATAATTTTAAAAGAGGTATGAAAAGCCCATAATCAAATTGTTTCCTTTAGCAGAACTCTTGACTGAAATTACCAACCGACCCAAGCCATTAGGAAGGCAATGTTCAATAGCAAAATAATCACACTGCTTTTATGAGAGAGATTAGAGCGTTTGGCTTCTGTCTTAAGACAGGAGAGGCGAGGCCACGTTTGCCTCGTTCCCATTTGTGCCGAGGGCTTCGTGCTGTGCTTGTCTTGCAGGCCAAAGTCAATCTTGGGCAAAGAGATGCCGTTCATACTGACGGGTCAGAATATGCAGAAGGGTAGGATGCTTTTAAAGGCATCTAGTTCTTGAAGGCGTAAGCTAAAATACAGCATCCTGTCACATCCTGACTTAACCAGTCATCCTGAATCAGCTTGCAGGAATCTACTGAGGTTTCACAAAATGCCTGAGCCTGTCTGGCAGCTCCCCGCTGCCAGGGGCATGCTCCTGCTCTGCCCCTGCTCCCTGCCTCTGCGGCTCCCGGCATCCCCGTGAGCACTGCAGGGATTGTCTTATGCGTGACCGAGACACTTCAGTTCACTGTGACAGCAGAAAGTGGCTTCATTCAAAAATGCCAATAGTCTTCTGCCACGCAAGTGGCTGAATCAGCAATTTTGAAGGGGCAGAGAAGTGCCAGAGCTGGCATAGGGAAGGAGTGGACAGTGCTGTGCAGACGGGTTGTGAAACAGAGAGCAGGACTGTCTCTGTGGTCATAGATTCATAGAACGGTAGGGGTTGGAAGGGACCTCTGGAGATCATCGAGTCCAACCCCCCTGCCAACACAGGAACACCCAGGGCAGGCCACACAGAAACAGATCCAGGTCTCTAGAGAAGGAGTCTCCACATCCTCCCCAGGCAGCCTGTTCCAGGCTCTGTCACTCTCACAGTGAATAAATTTTTCATCATGTCGAGGTGGAACTTCCTGTGTTACCTCTTGTCATGTCACAGGGCAGAGACTGGCCCCTTCTACTTGACACCTACCCTGCAGATATTTGTAAACATTAATAACATCCCCTCTGTCTTCTCTTCACCAGACTAAACAGCCCCAGGGCTCTCAGCCTTTCCTCATAAGAGAGATGTTCCAGTCCCTTCATCATCTTCATAGCTCTCCATTGGACTCTCTCTAGTATTTCCCTGTCCCTCTTGAACTGGGGTGACTAGAAGTGAACACAATACTCCAGAAGTGGTCTCATTAGTGCAGAGTAGAGGGGGAGGAGAACCTCCTTCGACCTGGCCGCACTCTCCTTTATGTACCCCAGAGGTGCACAATTCCTTTCTCCCAAGTCCTGTTCTTTAATGTTAGATCACCTACTCCAGTATTAGTTACACACTCTGGCCCATGCATCCCATTGACTGTAACAAGCAGATGACCCCCTCATGCCTTTTTATGTTACTCAGAAAAAGTGGATAAATCAGATTAAATCAGAGAAAAAGTGAATGGGAGTAGAATATGAACCCTACTCTTTCCAGTTGTGCAAAGGAAGGTAAAATTGTACTGAGAGATTTCCAGAGCTTCCAAACTTTAGCACAGAGCAGTGGTCTGATTTTGTGTATGCCAGGTAAGGTCTATGTCAATATGAGACAAGATGGGATGTTGTTGCACCAGTCCCTCCAGAAGGAAGGTTGCATCTCTCATGAATAGTCTTACAAATCAATGTGGCACAACTAGGTAGAGATCATATTAAAGAAATGGGCAACAGAAATATATGTAAGGAGACAATGATGTTGTTATCCATTATTTCATCCCTTTGAATGGACAGGTAGTGAATTGCCGTAAATGTTTTATACACTATTGAATTTTTTCCTGATGCACCATGGAAAAATATCTTAAATAGTTCTTCTCAACTGCATTAAACCATTTTGTCAACATATTACAGATTTAATAAAAGCTCTTCCAAAGCATTTGGCTTCCAAAGGAGGATGCGCAGCAAAAACATCAAAAAACATCAAAAATCTTTACAATTTAGATGCTTGAAAAGAGAGAAAATAATATGTGAGTCAAAAGAGTGACTGTTGTCACACTTGTCCCCTTTTATCTTTTGGGAGTAACCTGTAATCCAGACCATCAGCTGACAAGGAGCATATGCTTGGGGAAACACAAGAAAATTCATGTAGACTTAGTACCAGGCATTAGTACATGCCTAGTCTGGCTGAGGCTAATTCTTGCTGCTTTTATTGCTTTCCACCTCTCTTAATACATATCAGTAATTTTATTCCCAGTGCTCGTAACAAATTCTCCATGTAGATGGGTTGAGAAGGAGGGTTTGGAAACAGGCTACTCCTTTCCCCACAGCAAGATACTGCAGAGAGTTGCTACTTGGCCTCTGGTGTGATTTCAGAGGAATAAGTAACTGCTGTCAAATGTTGTGGCCTCCCATTGTCTCAACTCGATAGAGCAGCAGAGAATGCTTTTCCAGATTTCAAAAGCATGCATTTTACCTAATCTTTTCATATATTTTAACTAATCTGTTAATGAAAATCAAGTTTACAAAACAGCAAGTCAGATTTCTTTAAGAAGGCACTTTGTAACACACTGACCCACAGCTATGAGTTAACATTTTAATATGTAGTCATGTGATTAAAAACTCAGACATCCTATTGATGTGGATATTTACCAGGGGAGTACAAGGAGATGGATTGTTTCAGGATCAGAAATAATCAGCATATGGGTACTTTCTTGTGAAGATAATTGGCACCACGCTGTTCAGAGCTGTACTTTCTTGAAGACAAGATTAGGAATCTATCTTCTGTTTTAGACTTGCAAGGCAAGTGTGCTTGAAAAGAATGGGGAAGAATTAATACCAGTTGGCAAGATCGGGAGCTGTACAAGGAATTGAATATAGATAATTAAGTGAGAATTTGTCGTAAGAAAAACGGTGTTATCAGAAAGATGTTTTTGGAACAAGAGCAGAAACTGTATTGCAGCACTGTTAAAAAAACAAACTTGCTTCAGATCTTTTCAAGAAAGAGCAAGCACAAGGATAGTGTATCTGAATAGTGTATCTTCAGATGCCCTTTTCATACAGCCAAATACCTGCTTAGTTCAATTAAGCATGGAAACAGAGCTAAATTCATTTTCTATGAAGATAACACAGTGGCTCAGTGACTATGAAAACAAGCCCTTTAGACATGACTCTTCAGTAGCCTTTTCATGCTATGTGGCTGTCTGGAAAAGTAGTGTTTGAAAGGTAGGGATGCTGCCTGCTCTCAGTAGGTGGTAGATCATATATATATATATTTATGTTACCATTGTGAACAGCAGCATTCACTTCTTTCCTGTGTAATGAGATAAAAGTAAATCTAAGTGCATCTGGGCTTTTTTAAGAATCCATAAAATTACTACCAAAGCAAAGGGATTTTCAGCCAACTGTAGAAAAACTCTTGAGTTACGTTGGTTTGAGCCTAGCAACACTGGCATGGTATTCAGCATAATTTGATAACATCAGCTAGTGAAAATACTCCCTGACTAAAGACATAATGCTCTTTATTTTCAACAAAGAAACAGACCTCGCTTCAACAATCTAAGAAGCAGTTACTGTATTTTAAAGGACCTTGAACATCGACCTATAACATCATTAACTTCAAAAATGATACTGTATCCTTGACTTTCTACTTAGTGCTCTACCATCTTGTAATTGAATCACATTAATTACGATGTGTCAATATCACCAAAAAGTTCCTCTGTGTTTCACTTCACCCAGGGAAATTGCTTGCAAAGAGTCATTAAGACTTAATATCTCTGGAGTACTGGAAATAGGGGAAAAGGCTTTTAAATATACATCAGCCAAGTAGGATCTTTTTTGGGTAGGGGTGGGAAGGGATCCACTTTTGTTGCCCAACATAGGAAATTTAATTCTCTGCAAACTGGACAGAAGTAGTTTCACTTCAAACATTGTTAAAGTAGCACTTTGGAAATATTTTAACCCCTGAACTAAGTAACAGGTGTGTTTTTGGAGTAGGAGATTGCAAGTTCTGTGCTTTGAAAATAGATGCTTTTATGTGCTGAGATGTTAAAAGTCAGCTCCTAGTTCTTGCTGTAGGTTTGGTGACACAAAGCAGCCGTAAAGCTGGAAGATCCAGTACCCTGAGAATTACTCCTGCCTTGTAAATTAAATCTCTATTCATTAAGAATGCTAAGTACTTCCTACGCTAGTTAAAGCCTATGTAAGATCCCACTGAGGATCTTTGTTATTAATACGTTCAGGAAAATACCAGCCCTAGCTTTGCTACTGCTGTTTTTGTTTCCAATGGCAATTTATAAAATTCCATGCACGTTAATGTTGCATTTAGATATTTATATGCATTGTTGTAGAAGGTGAGGCTCCAGTCACCTTGATTACTCCTCTTTATCCTGCACTGTGACACTGGAATTAAATGAAATATAAATGGATATGGCTGCTGAGTTCAGGCTTCTTCTCCTGGCTCTTCCTGCTACACACTGTACTATCCTGCTTTTTTTTTCTACTTGCAAGTACAGAAATGTGAGTTTGAGTTTTGCAATACTTACGATGGAATTAACTCAGATGTCAGCAGGATTGGGTCTGTGATTTGCAGCGTGTCACGATGCTGATCGCAGACAGCCATTACAATACACAAAGATGGTGATCCAAGCCAGCAGAGCAAGCCAGCTCCAATTTAGTTTGGCAACATCTTCTTTATGCATTCCATTTCCCTTTCTGTTTCAGCGCTCTCATAGCCATGTGTGAAGTTACATACTGTAGATGTCTGCAAGTGTATTGTTAGACATTAGGAAATCAAGCCAGTTTTCCCTTTAGATTGCTGATCCCTGTCCTCGTGCCCCTGTCACACTGTCATGCAGAAAGACCAAGCCAAAACAGATGTTCTTTATTTCTCCAGGACTAGATTATCACTGCCACAATAAAATCATTAGGAATGGTGATTAATAGAAATCTAGGCTTTGGACGTGGGCTCCGACCTACCAGGTTTGATGCATTTTCCATCTTCACTGGTGTCCATTCATGTAGCTTCTGCAGTGCCTGTTCAGCAGCAGTCTGAAATCCGTGCCAGTTAGATTTCCCACTGCCTTATCTCTGTGTGTTCCCAGTTGAATGGGTTTAGTTTACATAGCTGTTAGGTAAAGACCGTGCTTTATGCAGCAGCACTTCTACCTTTTTATGTTCAGTAAAGCATTCCAAGATCTCCGGGGCAAAACTGCTCAGTGACTCCTGTCGTCGTAAATATTGCATGCAAGTTTATTTGTACTTTTTAACTAGTTGGATAAAAAACCGCTACGGTTTCAGTGAAACAGCCTCTGTTTAGAGGTTGTTTTCAATATAATGCAACATATCTAAGGCGTGTTTATACCTCGTGACCTGTTATCTTCTCCCACCTTGAATACACAACTGATCGTTTTCTTTGTTTCTGGAAAATTAGTGTTTCAGAAGGGACGGGCCATAGACACAGGAGAAGTTGAGATTGGAGCACAAGTTATGCAGACGATCCCCCCTGGTTTATTCTGGCGCTTTCAGATTACTATACATCACCCTGTCTACCTGAAATTTAACATTTCACTGGCGAAGGATTCTCTGCTGGGAATTTATGGCAGAAGAAACATTCCACCTACTCACACTCAGGTAATTAGTAATAATACTAATCCTGTCATACTTACATTTTCAACCAGCAGTGGATGCAAACGTTCCCAATCCACTTTCAAAGCAAGAAGGGAGGAAGGGACTGGCTGTAACCCTCAAAAGCAGTCTGTTTATATCCTTTTCTTTTACTGAGGTCTAGCTATACCCTCAAACCTTGTTCTCTCAGAGGAAGGGACAGTGTTGTGCCAGAAAGGTCAGCAGTTGTGACCTGTGTGATGTGACTGTCTGGGAGCCTGGACAGGCACACACTGTGCTGCTGTGTAGCTCCAGCATCTTCTTTGCAGCGGGATAAAGTACCAGATCATTTGAAAATGCTTTAATCTCTCTACGACTTCATCAAAATGAACAGGTTACATAGTCAGTGTAAAGAGCTGAGAGAAAGAACAGGGTAAAAAAAAAAAAGCTGTTAGCTGTTTCTGGTTTCTAATGTGAAGATTATTACTGAGTGTTTCCTTTGAGTGATTTTGACAGAGAATACCTCGCTAAGCAGTACGAAGATGTGATATTGCTGGTCACATTCAAGTCTTTCCTTTTTTTTTTCCTAGGCTTAGTGTATTTGGCATATAAAGCTGTCATTTCTATGGATAATAGATTTTTCAGCTTTCTTATAGGAGGATCACACTCCCACAGAGTGTGATAAACTTATCTACAGAATTATGGAAAGATTGTTTAGAAGGGACCTCTGGAGGTCATCTAGTCTAACCAGAAAAATTATTTACTAAAGTTTTGATCTTAGAAATAAGCACTTTTAGCTGTCATTGACTTAAATTAAAGCTGCGTCTTCAACTGAGCTGAAGTTGAACTTTACTGAAAATCAGGATGCCTAGAAAAAAAACTGGAGAAATATATACATTTCTTGAACAGGGATTCATAGAAAGGTTTACATCTCTGACCTAGTTAACTTCCGTGTAAAAAGTAGATACTTATTTGCAGTAATAAAATTAAATAAAATTAAAATTGTATCCAGGTTTTGATATACAGTATTGATACTAAGGGACAAACATTTAAACATCTGGTGTAGGACAGCAGGTTCTTTAATCTGTTCTTGGAATTTGAGATGAATCACCATGTAACGTAGGCACTACAGCTTGGGAACTTTGGAATTATTCCCATTAAAGAGATGTAATTGTTGAAGTAAATCTGTTGTATTTAAAGCAGCAAGGTTTTTATATGGGAACTGAAGCTAAATAGACTAGGTTATGCAACTGCTATCCACACTGGTGGTTAGTCAGGCAGGCAATTCCTCTTAAGATTTCAACTCTTTGCTCCTGTTTCAATGAGACATGCAGAGTAGATTCATAAAAATTTGCTAGGTGGTTAATTTTTCCTCATTATTATTTCAGTTTGATTTTGTAAAACTGATGGATGGAAAACAGTTAATTAAACAGGAACCAAAAAACTCCGAGGAGCCTCAGCAAGCTCCCAGGAATCTGATCTTGACTTCACTGCAAGAGACAGGTTTCATCGAGTACATGGATCAAGGAGCTTGGCATATGGCATTCTACAATGATGGAAAGAAAGTAGAGCAAGTGTTCGTACTAACTACAGCAATTGGTAAGAACAATTACAATCAAATTTTTATTTGGATTATTACATTGGAAAACTGTATTGAAAAAGAAATTATTGACCTTGATTCTGACTTCTCCTAAGTACCTCCTAAGTCTCTTGAATAGGTTTTATTTCAGCTTACTTTAATTAACCTCAGTGGAGCGACTTCATGTTTATGCCAATATTAGACAAATAGCAACAATTGTGATGGATGTTATCAAATTAATTATGTGTGAAGTTTTCATGTGTGTTGAGATTTTTATAGGCTAGCTTAAATGCTTGAGTAACTTCTGGTGTTATCTTGCTCAGAGTAAAAGAGATTATGTCTGCCCTCTCTATTTACTACAAAAATTGTCCAAGCTTGAAGTTCTTATTTCCAGTATTTTAGTCAGTTGGAAAAATCTAGCAGGCAGCTTTTGTAGATTTGGTTGTGATTGTTGTTTGCTGGATGGGTGCTGTTGTTTTGTACAGTTATTCAAATACACCGTTGTGTTTGAAACACAAAATGCAAATGCAGGAGACAACGTTCTGGTCCATACTGCCTTTCTAGTAGATATAGGTGGACAAATGTTTGCAGCTCTAGGTGTTGTTAGTGAGCAGTGTTCACACGTAGGGTTTCTTTGGAATTTAAATTTAGGTAAAATGTATTTATGAAAATCTCTGCTTGTTGCAAGACTGTAACCACTATGCCCTTTAGTTAGCCTGTTCTACCATATGTTTAGCAAGATGTCTTTACTAGTAATGGACATGCCATCTGCTCTTTAGAACAATTGGATGCTATTTTTACTTGATGGTAAACACCTTGCAGAGCAGGATATAATGATTCAAATACCAAGATTTTGAAGGACTTGCAGAACATAATTTAGAAATTAAGACAGAATTGTAATGACTGGTTTTGGTGTATAAGTTCACGTTTGCTCTGTTCAGAAAAGTGAGCCTTTTAAAAGCAAGAAAAAATGCCATTATTCAGTGCTATATGAGAAAATAATATTCAAGCAATTTATGAAGCATCTTTGCAGACGTTCCATGAAGAGCATAAAAACTGGCCAAACTCCAGTTCAGAATCCAAATACCTGCCTCCTTGTTTATTTCTAATGTAAGACAGCAGTGTTTATACAGGAGGGTTTAACCAAGATTTCATTGTTAAGTAGCATAACCTCTTAAAAAAAAGTAGAAATCATAATATGGTTTAGTTCTTGTTACATTTGTTGAAAAAGAAGTTGTCCATCCCTTCTCTGGCCAATAAACAGAATAGAGTGGATCTTAAAGAGAGGAGCAGTGAGAGCCACAGTGCTGTCAGGAATCCTTATATTTAATCTTCCCTCAAAATGTCTTCTCACAGCCATTTTTGAAAGAGGGTTGATGCTACTAGAATCTACTGCTGATGCATTTGGAAGTAGCACTAGCTATCGTGTTTTCATAACCCGAGTATCGTCTTCTCATATTTTTCTTTGCTTAATGGTTCTTGGTTGTTTCTTTGGGGATTTCCACACAGAAAAATAAAAAACTTGAGCCATACTCTTCACCCCAGGGTGGGTTGGAGTCACGTTTGACATCTCTTCCAGCAAAGGCCTCAACCAGGGGCACAGGCTGGATGAGTTGGGATAGAGCAGGAGCTTGGCTGTATCTCTGCTGTATGCTGCTGCTGGCTCTGCGACGCGGTCATGCCCTCCTCGTGAGCAGCTGTTAGGTTGCATTTCAAGTTGCTCACTGTTAGCTATGTACCAAATTGATTTTGCTGACACTTTAGCTAAAGCTCTGATCAGAGTTCCCCTTGAAGGGGGTAATTTGCATGCAAAATCTGGCATGCCTCAAGTACTTTCATAGACTGAATAAAACTGGACGTTGCATCGAGGGGAAGTAACTTTTCAAACTGTTAATTCTTCCTTTCTGATCAATCAGTGTAGGGATCATGTACCATGTGATTCTGGAAAACTGAGAAGACAGGGAGGTGTACATATAGAGCAAGAGAGGAGTTGATAGTGAACAGTAATACGTAAAAATTAATAATGAGCAGCATATCTGTGTAAAAACTTACTTCTGAAAACAAGCTGATTTTTTGACTTTGAAACAGACATCCCTGCACTGGTAGTGGATATCTGATGAATAGATACATATCAAATGGCTGAGCTTTGGTATAAACTGATAGCCTGAAAAGGAACATTTTTAAATAACAGCAGGAGTTTTCAAGAGGAACCAATCCTTATCTGTCCCAAGTGCCCATAAATAAGATCGAAATAAAGTTATTTCAGTTATTGATGCTAGTTGTAGGATGTGCTTATAATCCATCTTTTGACAAGTTTTGTTTAAGAGTATATCAGATTTGATTAAATTCAATATTCCGGTGGTATGGCCTTTCCTGAGAAATGTTTTTCCTCCCAAATCCCTTCCCATGGACACCTGCTCTTCAAAAGGATCTGGATTTTTTTTTTCTTTTTCCCCAAGTTATTATTTTGTGGGAAAGGAATCACGTTTCCCATCTTCCTACAGCCAGAAGTACTTCCCCACGTCTAGTAGTGCACATGCCATAAAACAGTCTCAGTTCCCCCTGGTCTGTAGACCCTCTCCTGTCCAGCACAGTGCCTGTGTGGGCTACAGAGAAACCCAGTCCTAGTGCTTGCTTGACAGAGACCTACTCTGCATGGGGGCCTCTTAGCCTTGGATTTGCTTCATATTCTTCATTAAAAAAACCATATAAATCAGTGAATCCACTGAATTTCCTGTTGGAAATACATGTGTAAATTAAAACCAGCTAATCCACATATAGATCTGAGCCTCTGTCCCCAGATGTGTGAGCTTAAGTGGTTTACTGTCCAAAGCTGTGTGAGAAAACATGGGCAAGTTTAAAAGCAGAATTGAAGGTGGGTGGGTTTTGGTGGTTGTTGGTTTTTTTTCAAATCTGGTTCTTACACTTTTACTGCACTGAGTTTCATCACTGTACAAAAGACTTTTTTCCATCTGATTATATAGAAGTGGAAATCCTACCCTCTCTTCCAAGGAACACAGCTCATGTGGTTCAAATGAGCACCAGAGAAGGCAGTTTATTCTAAAAACAGGTTTCAAACAAATTACTTCAGCACTGAAATAAAGTGTTTAAGGTGGACATTTTTCAGCAAATACTCTGGTTCTTGCAGTGCTTTTAATGGTAGTAAATTTTACATGAACACTTACTTTAAAAGCTTTTTGGTGTAATATAAATGATGCACTTGTTATCTCGAAGCTGTCAAGACAAAATCTAATATTTGTAAGCTGCTTGAACAGGAATTTTGTTTTATGCTCCCTATGAATGAAAATGGGCCTTTTACTGCTTCTGCACCTATGTGTATGATGTGAGATGTCCTGCAGAGTGAGATGAAGATGTCGTTCATTTTAAATTCGACCAATTTGTGTTTTCCTTTGTGCACAACACCCCGAATAAACAGAAATCCTGGATGACTGCTCTACTAATTGCAATGGGAATGGAGAATGTATCTCGGGGCACTGCCACTGTTTCCCGGGATTCCTTGGTCCTGATTGTGCAAAAGGTAATCTCATATTAACCGACCCACGGTGCGTGACAGGGATCGTGATTATGCTGCGTAACTGCTGAGCTTGCAAAGATTCAGAGTGATTAAAGGAGATTAAATTCCTTTTTCCAGACAGGTGGCAGATATAATGCAAGCACACACGTAGAAAGTTTCTTTATGCTGTCCTTGAGCTAAGAAGCATCAGCCACTTCTCTCTCCCTGATTTCAGAGTTAATAGATTCCTCCATCCCTCTGTGCATCTGCTCTGTGATTATAAAGTACATTTTTTAATAAGTGTAATAACTTAGCATAATATTTTCTGTTATTTAAAAATGACAAACAGTTTCACTTTGGAGAAAATTGCATAACTAAGTTAAATGCTTCTGTGGTCTTAACTGGGATAGGGTGTAGAAAAGAAACCTAAAGCAGCTTAGAGACTGTTTTCTATCACTGGAGCAAAAACCATGCTAAGTGAGCTTTATTTCTCTTCCAGATACTTCTGTCAGTATGATGTCTGCATATGATGTCTGAAAGTTCTCATGTTGTTCCAGTGTTTCCTCAAATATAGAATTTACTTTATTTTTTAAGAGCTTGATTGGCTCAGAAAGTGATACTGGATTGTAAAACTGAGCTTCCACGTCACTAGTTTATGTAATGCAGATCAGTAATGCCTAAAACTTCAGTAAGGTTAAGTCTGCTGAAAGAACAGTATCTTGCTTCAGTTCACAGAGAAGAAATATTAATCTTCCTGAAAATCATAAGCAGGCATCACTGCAAATTTTCTGCAGAGGCCAATCAAGGGAAGGGAATCATTTTTATCATCTTAGATAATCCATTTCAGGTCAAAATTAAGGGACACTACTGAAGCAGGCTGAGGGGACAAGGACATGTTATTACTGCTGAACTGCGTAGGTCAAAGATTTCAGCCTGTCACAACTCTCGAATCACATGGAGGATCAGGGGGATGGAGTGGAAAAGCAATTGTACAGAAAAATAAATGCAATAAATGTTAATCTATGTAAGTATGTAAATACATTAAAAAGGGCAATCTGCCTTCTTCAGATTCCTGTCCAGTGCTGTGCAGCGGAAATGGAGAATATGAGAAAGGGCACTGTGTGTGTCGGAATGGGTGGAAAGGACCAGAGTGTGATGTTCCAGAAGAACAGTGTATTGATCCAACCTGCTTTGGCCATGGCACTTGTATCATGGGCGTCTGCATCTGTGTTCCTGGATACAAAGGAGAGATTTGTGAAGAAGGTTTGTGCCATTTCCCTCTCTGTAGTTACAGGGGTGTGATTTTTGTCTTTAATCTCCAAAACTGTTTTAAGGTAGTTAAGAGCTCACATAGATGTGAGAAGCTTGCTGTGAAGCAGTACTGTTTTGATCAAAAGCACCTTTACTGTCTCACAGAAAGTAATGTTAAGATAGAAAATTATCAAAGGTAAAGGCATTCTGGTCTCAGTGGAAGCCAATAGAAGCTGATCACGTAATTTCCAAGATTTGCTTTTTTTTTTCTTCTAAATTATTAAAAATTATTGAACACTGTCTAATAAAACTGATAATAGTAGCATGGGCACTCCTCTAAAATGCTCAGTTTCTCTTTCGGTCCAGGAAGACTCTAGTTCTGTTCCCTCCCTCCACTGAATCTCAGCAGCAAGAACAGAACTGGATGGAAGTTTTTTGGTTTCATCAAGCACTGTATTCTCAACCCTCCAAAAGTTTCCTGAAAAACATCCCAGAAAGCCAGGATTCCCCTCCCTTCCTTCCTTCCCTCCTTCCCTCCTTACATCCTTTTTGTGAAGGTTATGAGGACATCTCCACTTTTCTTCTCTCAGGCTCCAGACACTTTTTTCAGGAAGGATGGCTGGTGTCCCCAGTCCTCCTTGCTTCTAGTGACCTCAATCCCTTAGCACACACTGTCAGAGAGCCTGTGCAGACTTTTTTACTTGGCCAAAAGCTAAGGGTAAGACTTAAACGAAATATGATGTGAAGAAGAAAGCTGAAGATTGTGATCATCTTTTTCCTTTCTTCATTCTGTTACATCTTAGATTCTTCTGTGGGGAACGTACTGACAACATGAAGCCAGAAGAGCAGCAAACAGTTTCAGTTTACCAGAGCATATTGTGTAATTCTGTTGTTATATGTCATTTTTATTGGGAGCCTGTGTTCTGGTTACTAAACTGGCAGCCTTTAAGACTGGCTAATAATAACTGGGAAATTCTGTGAACACACAACTTTATTTTTGCTGTAAGATGTAAGACCGATGTGTGTCTGCCCTCATCTATAGAAAGAAGGAGTTATTGTTTGCTTCTTAGTATTTCTGAGATAGCTCATCAGCTTTGACTTTCTTCCCCTGTGAGTAACCTCAGAAAGCAGAATTTTTCTTCATGCTTGCCCTGATTTAATCATTTTTCCACTAGTCCCCTTAGCCTGAAGCAAGTGACAACGTACTTTGTGCTTCCTGCTATATAGATTTTAGGTAATTCTTTTGAGTAGCACACAGAGGCAGCTCTTTATGTAGCTTGAATTCTCTAGCCAGAAAAATGTCCAGGATGGGTTTGATGGATTTGACATACCTGGTACAGTTTCTAAAGGGAGGATCAAGAGAATGCTTCTGACTTAATTGTTGGTAGTTTCAAAAACGGACAAAATCAAGAAAATCCAAATGGGGAAAAGGAAGTAATACACAAATTACTACTCACTGAAGCCATGGTGCTGAATAAGCCCATAGCTGGTGAGAGGCTGACTGCTGGTTTCAGCTGCTCTGCTTCTTGCCATAATGTTATCCTGCAAAACGGTGGAAGAAAAATAGTTGAGAGGAATGTGCTCAGACAGTTGTTGAAACTAAGAGTGTGAAAACATTGGATTTTTAAAGAAACATGTTTCCATTTTTAGAAAAGCTTGAATTTTGTAAAAAGAAGGTGGATGAAACAAACCTGTGCAACCAAGTACAGTGGGTTTTTATTGTAACTGTTTGTGCATGACATGACTGCTCAGTTTACTGTATTGTACAGCATAACTTGTGCAGTTGTGGAAGTAATGCTGTCAGGAATTCAGATTACATTACTGCATGTAAATTTGAGGTTAGTATTATAGCAGGAATGTTAACATAGCAGCCATGGTAACAGAGCTGTCCAGGGAACACCAGTAGGTATGTGTATTTGTTGCTGTGGGAGTCTTTTGAATTTGTCCTGTCAGAGAATCATTACTAGAGTAAGTAATTCTTTTTAAACTGTTTATGGAGTCACTCAATTAATTTTAAAAGATCAGCAAAATAAAGAGCTGTCTCAGGATGAGAGAAAAATTGCCGAGTATTTTTGTCCTATGCTTAGCGAGGTGCATGTTGTCCAGAAACACTAATTCCCCTCTTTCAGAATTACATTGTGCTGTGCACAGGCCTGGAAGGCTGAAACAGATACAACATAAATCTTGCAATAAGATCTTGAACTGATGGCATAGCAGCTCAAAAGATAAAGCATCACTTCTTCATTCTGAGGTCAAAAGGTCCTATAAACTGGAGGCCGTTAATCTCTACATCTGAAGTATTTAGTCTTCCCTTCGTGAAGCAGAGAACATCCCTTCATTCGTGTAGCACAGAATACTGTTTGTTAAGTTTACAATTGAATTATTAAAACAGTCCTTGTGCCGATACTTGAAAAATGCATACAAGAACTTTCAAAGTGTCTCTTTAACATCAGTCTGAAGCCGTGATCTGACGTGAAGAGGCTTTTGGCTCATTTGTTTCCCGTGCTCAGACCCCACAAATCCTCCTCTGCTCTGCAGTCTTCCTGCAGCCTCCAGAGAAGGCAGGCTCTGCATTCTGCTTCAAATCTGTCTTGTTAAAGAACTGGTGGGGTTTTATGAAAGGCTATGCTGATTATACAGGACTAACCAGCTGATTTAAATTCTTCTACAGACCTCCTGAATTTTTCACTAGGAATAGTTTAATCCAAATTGAGAACAAATTTAACTTTTTGTCTGTTTGCAAATTGTTCATCAGTACATTACGACTTTTATGAATCTGTTCATTATCTGCAATTGCCCAGCACATACTTTTTATGAGTATTTGAGATTTTTCTACAGCAAGCATTCAGTCAAGAGATTCACTGCTCAGGATTAGTGGATGGCCATTTATTTTTTTTTTTTATCAACTTTTCAGCTGAAGAGATAGCTTTCCACAGGAAGATGAAAGAATAAATCTTTTCCCAGATGTAAATAAAACAGAGCACAAACACCCAAATGGAAACACATTCCACAGTTGCAGAAGTAATTATTAATTGCTCCAGTTCTTTCCCAGCCAGCTATTGAAGCACAAACTTCACTGACTTGAACCACTAGGTTTGTCTCAGGAATGTGTGTTTTGAAAATAAGATGCTATCCGTGACCAGCAGAAACATATGATCTCTAACAGTCAAAGCACGTGCTTTTTTTCTTGTTTTTAGCTTATACTTCTGCACAGATGTTGGCACAGACCATTTTGTCTTTGTGTTTGCTAACATCATAGAATCATAAAATGGTTTTGGTTGGAAAAGACCTTTAAGATTATCAATTTAAGATTAGCAACTTTTAGCCCAGCACTGCCAGGTCACCTCAGCACCATATCCAGATGTCTTTTAAATCCCTCCAGGGATGGGGACTCCACCACTACCCTGGGCAGCCTGTTCCAGGCCTTGACAACCCTTCTGGGGAAGAAATTTTTCCTAATGTCCAACCTAAACCTCCCCTGGCATATCTTGAGGCCGTGTCCTCTTGTCCTATCAAAACATCATTTCAGTTTGAATATTTGCAGAAAAATCACCCAAGTGAATCTGAATCCCTGATACTACATTTCACTAGGAAACCACTGTAAAGGTGCAAGTTTGATGCTCTAAGTTGTGTATTCCTTGCTTTCCAGAGGACTGCTTGGATCCGATGTGCTCCAGCCACGGTGTGTGCGTTCAGGGGGAATGTCACTGCTCCACAGGCTGGGGTGGGGTGAACTGTGAGACATCCCTTCCTGTGTGCCAGGAGCAGTGCTCGGGCCATGGGACTTTCCTCCTGGACACGGGACTCTGCAGCTGTGAACCACAGTGGACCGGTTCCGACTGTTCAACAGGTATGCTGGAGATTTTCTTTTTTTCAATAATGCTTTCTGTTGGAGTTGTGAAAGAAAGGAGTTACTGGTGCTGTGCTCATAGGAATTTAAAAAATAAGGTAGGGATTAACCAAGGATGCTGTGGGATGCACTTAATGGGCTTGTCGGCAACTGGCTTTCTGTTGACAAGGATAGAAAGGCTTTTTCTCGGTGACAAGAATGTTGCCTGCCTGATGGTGTGACAGTGAGAACTACTGTCCTGCAAGAGTACAGGTGCCTCCTGGGGTGGATTGGAGTTAAGCGTGACTCTCACCTGAGATGTTGAGCACTTACCAGCCTCATGCAATGAGAGAATCCACAACTCAGAGTGAGACTGGGAGAATATATAAAAAAAAAATAATAGTCTAAATGCAGTGACTCATGAGTAAAAAGGCTCTGTCAAAAAATCTTTTACAAAAAAATGACCGTCTGTTCTCATACTGGGATAAAAACTCTTTTCTTTCTTAGAGGACCATCAAGGTTTGATCCCACTGAATTTGATTAAGAGTTGAAATGGATTTCCTCTGTGCTTTGTACATGTACGTTTCATTTTCTTGAAATGAATGCACTCTGGTCATTTTACTCTGTAATGGAGCATGTCATTACCAATGTAGGTACTACTATTTTTTTCCCCTATAATGCTTATCAAACCAGAATCTCAGATGATAACTAGCACATCCCAGTACAGAATAGATGCAAGTGACAGATTTGCTGAATACTGTGGAATACAACCAGTGGTCCAAGTCACCAATTTTTCTCAGAAATCATCATTCAAAAGGACATTTGGAACAGTATAAAATTCCATTCAGATCTTCAAAGTACATGGTTATGATCTTTAAGTTGGGACTTATGAAATGTGCCCTCCATAGCTTTTTCAGCAACAAATATTGGCATGGTAATGATTTTCAGTACGTATTACAAAGACCTTGCATTCATTCTGCACTCCAAAATGAATGCATATAGTTTCAGTCTGACATGGTCAGATATGGTACCTGCTTTGATACGAATTGACTGTTGGCTTTCAGCAAAAGCCTGGTTGCTTGTGATTTTTATCAGGTATTTTTTTATGTGTTAAAAATATTCCTTGAAGGTTAGTAATAGAGTAGTACTTCCATCAATGAAGCAAATAATTAGGAAAGGTGCTAGCTGGGTACTACTGTTTCACTTGCAAAATATGCAGACTGATTCTGTTCTAATACAACATTATTGTAGCTCAAAAAGAGTTGTTAATCTCCAATAGGTCCGCTGTGACAGCTATGTGGGGCAACTGGGTACTAAGTAAAGGAACAAAGAGCTAATAACTGCAGTGAAGAGGTGTTTATCTTGTGCTAGTTTTCATGTTTGTCTCACCTCTGAAGCTGTTTTGATTAATTTTTAGAAGAAAGGTAACTTTTTTCCTTACCTCCATCAACTGGTAGAGAAAATGCCTCTCTTTATCCCTACTGTCTTCTGAGTTATCAAAAGATGATTTTACAACTACCAACAGGCATCTCCTTTCAAATATATCTTTCGTCATAGGTGTTAAACTAAATTCAGGATTGTTGTGGCAATACGAGTGTTAGACTGAAGTATAGATGTTCATTTGTGCTTGAGACTTTCTTCCTAAGATCAGTCATCGCTGTGCATGCTGGAAGTAAAGCTTGATTTTAGCAAGGAAGGAAAACATCAGATGAGTATGTCAACAAGGTCAGAGTAAACGAGCTGTCACATGTGAATGGAAAAAATCATGAGGTTCTGTACAACAAAAAGGATGAAAAGGGTAAACCACAGACTGCTCGTCTGGAATCAGACAAGGAAAGCTTTGCAACTGATAGACGAGCAGTCTCTCAGTCTGCCTTAAACCCTTGCACTTTCCCAATGTCTCTGTGCCACATCGTTGTCAGTGCTGTGAAAATTTGCCTTTCTGTATCACCTTGATGATTATGGGCTTCTGTCCTGATGGTTTCTGCATTCCCCAGCAAATTCCAAATACGTTCAAAATAAAAGGGTAAGTTATTTTAAGTTTTGTGGTTTTTCTAAATAGAAATGAGCATATCTTGCTATACTTGAAAGCGGAGAAGTACCAAAAGCGCTGGGATGTTTTGAGTACATTATCCTGGATACAATGTGGCCCACCTGAAGAGAGATGAGCAATCTCTATGATACCTTGCCCTCCCTGCCTATCTCTAGCTCTTCAAACAATAAGGAATTCTATTTTACATGCAGCAGCTTGGGGAAAGACAGAAATCACTGTGGATATGGAGGAACAGCGATGAAGGGTGACTGGGTGACCCATGCGTATCCTGAAGGACTGCCAATGTTTGCAACCCTCGCCTGAGATCTGGAATTATTCATGGATTTTTGAGAAGCATGGTGTTCATGCTGTTTGGTTTTCTGTAGGACATGTACCAAAAAAAATCATCCTTCAGTTTCTGCTTGACACTCAGAATTTCTGTTCGGTTTCTAGAAATTCAACCATCTCATAAAAACTGAAAAGGAAGGATAGTCTACCATGTCCTTAGGTAAATTGTCTCAATTATACCTGACACTCTGTGCTAAAAAGTGCACCTTCGGCTGCCAGTTTGAGTAGGTGAAAGGTCTTACAATTCAGTTTCTTTCTGTGAGGTAAAAGACTGTCAAATTCTTCGTGAAACTCATATTTTTTTGTCCTTAATGTTTATTAAAAGAGACAATATTTTAAATCCATTTGCTTCTCATAATCATAGAATCATAGAAACGTTCTGGTCGGAAGAGACCTTTAAGATCAAGTCCAGATGTTAACCCAGCAATGCCTCTATCTCCACCTTCACAAGAGTAATACCAGAAAAAAAAAATGTCTTACTTGTGTTCTGCGTAGGCCTACTGGGAAGTATGACTGACCACATAAAGTGTGTATTTTTCTTTTCCTGTTCCTTCATTAAAAAATTACATCAAGGGAACACAGAACTTCCAAGCTTAAATATTCAAAGGTCAAAGGAAGACAAAATAAGATACCTACAGAATAACTAACTCATTTTTCCTATGTTTCTTCTGAAACAGGTTTCATTTTTCACACTTAAAGAAATGCCATTTTGCTAAGGATGTATGGCCTGATCATTCAAGCAGTTACTTGCTCTTGTATATATATTCCCAAAGTGTTTCCAAGACAAAAAGAGACAACAGCACTACTGTTTCAGTTGCACGTTGCCCAAGACGTGGACCCCAATAGTCACACCTACCATACAGCAAACAGGTCATCTTCAAACGTTGTAATGGCTTTAGCTCATGCTGTCAAAAAACCCCATGTGATTTCATCTCTCTAATCATCAGCTTGTGGAAAAACAAACGCTGCTCTGATGTAAAGCACTGAGAATTAAAACCCCATGATAATACTCACAAATATAAATGTGAGCGTTCTGTGTTTGAATTAATTCCTTGCTATCCTGCTTATCGCTTTGCTCATTTAGTTTTTTCCTAGTTCTGTCATCCTTTGGCAGGTTGCACAAAAACATTGAAAGACATTTGGCCGTCACCAGTTTAACCCTCTGAGAGTGGACGTGCCCAAGAGAGATGCACAAGAGATTGGGTTCCATTTCTTGTTTAGTCTCCCCTCCCCTCTACAGATGTGAATAGAGAATGGGAATTTCATACTCTGTTCCAAGTGGGACTGATTATAAAATATTTTTTGTGAAAGCTATCAGTGCTGGAAAAGGTCATCCTTGGAATATTTCAGAGTCTCAGCATCTTTACACCATACTGAATCCAGTTATGATTGTGTGTGAAAATCCATTATTATTCAGACCTTCAACATATGGCTCAGTTGACCTGTGCAGTGCAGGGGAGATTTGCTGCATACGTGACAAAATAAGACAGTAGGACGGAAGACTGATAATACACTATTTTAATATGACCGGCACTTCACTGTAGTCAACTTTCTACTTACTGTCTGTGGATCTTTGTTGCTTTATTTATAGGCTGTCATCCAAAATCCCTTGATGTTAATGAGTCATCTCCCTTTGAGGCATATAGGCAGTGCTTTTCAGAAAGACAGTATCAACTTGTGAGTACTGACTACTTGTGTCAGGTAGAAGGGAAGCTCTGGCTAATTAAAGGTGCAGCATCAACAAACTGAAAAAAAAACCCCTCATCTTCTGTTCTCAGATTGACACCTTTAACATGAAGCCTAGAGATGAAGGGAGTGAAATATCAAGATAAAATGACTGAGAGAGTTGTTCAGGGGGGGCAGAGCCTTAGCTAGCATAAATGAGTGTAACTGCAGTGATACCACCAGTGTGTTTCAGGTGAGAATCCAGACTCAAGTTACTAATTAATTGCAGCACTATGACTAAAATATTACAGGCTGAAAAGTGATGAGATCTGTGACAGAGCTGAGGCATCTGACATCCTGTCCTGTGTTTGTTTCTCTAGACTCTATTCAGGCAAAGTAGGCCAGTTTCTGTCCTCCTTACTCTAGGACATTTGTCATAATTCCACTGAATCCATTTATACCACTGAAGCAACCTAATTATGATGGGGAAAAGAAAACTGGCAGTTCTTAGTCACAAAAACATTCATCCTAAAATGATTATATGGAGATGGTATATATTTAGCATATCTATTTTTGGTTAAGCTCTCTCTAGAAAGATTGGTGGTAATTTTACAAAGGGTAAAAATGGATCAGGACCCTCTTCCTACAATATCTTGCGAAGCATAAAACCTCTTTAAAACTGAAGTGCTTTGAAAAATGCAAAATGTTGTAATTGTTGTAAATTGATATGTGCAGAGTAGAGTAATTTAAAAATCATTAGAAGCATGCATTTTTTAAAGTAAAGTGCTTCAAAAAGAAATGAAGGCATAATACAGTATATTAATATAGTTCAAGACATCTCAAATTGGTTTCAAAATTAAACATCAAAAACTGCAACTTGAAAAAATAATTAGGTAAAACCATTTCATTGCAATCAGAAAACTCTTCAGGTTTAGGAAATTGCAAATTACGGGTGTCAGTCATTCTCATTTGGCAAGGACAAGGATATTCACTACAAAAAAAAAACCTCACAGGAGTGAAAATAGCCTTGAAATTTCCTAAATACGTGATGTAATCTGTCATGCATTTTCTGTAGACGGCTCTGTTCTGTGTTGGTACTTTTACAACAGTCCCTATT
This sequence comes from Actenoides lindsayi, assembly GCA_025331215.1. Classification (NCBI taxonomy): domain Eukaryota; kingdom Metazoa; phylum Chordata; class Aves; order Coraciiformes; family Alcedinidae; genus Actenoides; species Actenoides lindsayi. Next base: position 119,299 of record WTSP01009330.1, on the reverse strand, counting down.
TTAGACAAATTTCAAGAACTTTTTAATTACACTGTAACCATCCTTCATTGTTTTGTTCTGAAGAAATGATGGACTTACTTAATTTCATCTAACTGTCCTCTTTCTTTAATTTGTGAGGAGCTTTGACTATTACTGCTCTGCTAATTAAAAGGATGATTGAAGTTTCCCCTGCTGTACATTGTCTGACATTGTAGAAAGACTTCTTACTACTGTATATTTCATTGAAAAGAAAAAAACCTATGTGAGACTAGTTTGATTTGTATCTCCCGTAGAGTTGCAAGAGTTTGCAAAAAGATATCTGGTGAGCAAGATTTCTATTAAAAACTTAGTAGTTAAAGATCGGAACACTTAATATGTGTTGCAATAGAATTTAAAACATGAGAAATTTAAGGCAGTGAAGAAGCACTCCAATAAAAATTAATTCTCCTGCATGTTGAAATCAGTCCAGAGGGAACCAGAAATACCTGATGTAGTCATGTATTGATTTAAGAAATAGGGTAAGTCAAGGGTATGAGACACACAATGAGGAAACCTGGGATGTTTTTCAACTGATTGCTGCTTATTTTGCAGATATGCCAAAAATAATGGCTGTTTCTTTCCCCTTTTTCTTCCGGAAAATTAAGATTCTTAATCTATTGCTGTCTCCACCTTATTCAGCAATTATTGGAGTTATCCCTCCGTCAAATGTAAGCATAATTTACTAAAGTCAGCTTTTGTAAATTCTGGTCTAATCTACAAAAAGTGGTACTTACTCCACTCTTGAAATCCACAGACCCAGTTTCGATGCTTCTATCCCAGCAGCTTTTCCCCTATCCAGGAGTAAGATGCCCACATTGCTCTGGTGACAGCGGTACGGTCCTCTTCATCCTACCTTCTAGGTAGCTAACAGAGACTTCCCTCTCTGTATTCATGGCATTGCATCTCTGTCTGGAGTCAGTGGTATCCAGGAACTGTCTTTTGTGAATACCTGTGAATACTCAAGATAGAAAATCTGAGCATGAAAGGCTCATACTCCACAAGAACCCTTTATAAAAGAGGTATCTGAAGAGAAGTTATGGGAGTATTCTGCTGGTGTTGTAGATGCTGCAGCAGAGGAGAAAAACCAGCCTGGATGGACAACAGAACAGTAGCAACACAGAAAATCTTCAACTTTTAATGAAACTCTTGAGAAACTGTCCATACCACCAGCATTTAAAGAAGGGTCCTTGTGTTAGGAGGGAACTTCCCTTCCTCACAGTTAGAAGAGCACAAATGGGAATTGCTAGAGCAAGGGTGCAACTAGAGGTTTATCCTTTAGTGAGTTTCAGAACATCTGTTGTGCAAAATATACAGCATCTACCCCTGAAAAGCAGATTTGTATTTTATTGTTCTTATTTTTATTTTCGTCGTGGTAAGAATTCTACAAAACTAACTATCATTTCAACATGCTTATGCAGCAGAATCCATGAAGTTTAGCTTATCTCTGAAAGTAGGAAATGGCTATTGATAAAAGTCAAAATCATGGGAGCTTGTTTTTCCTCCTACATATGGCATTTTAAAGCTTTTTTTGATTGTGTCAACTGTTGCAAGAGTAATATATGTAGATATCCAAGGAATTCCTGGTGTCTGCCACCTTTAAGGACTTTTGCTAAATGTTTAGGCTCAAGTAATACTTCTTAAATTCATGGTAATTATGCGAGAACGTTTCAATGTTGATAGAGCAAAAACTCCCTGTATATTGCAGCTGCAGTGTCCATTTGGGCACGTTGCTCTTCAGTTTGAATTCACCTTGTGATCCAAAATCATTTCCCAACGGACTGCAGAAAGCTGCTCGTTCACGTGACACGTTTGTATTTTCAGCTCCCACTCAGGTCACTCGTGCACTCATCACAAAAATGCCTCCGAGAAGGGTGGCCAGCCTGGCAGTGCCTCTGTCAGCTCTGTGGAGCAAGAACGAGCAGAGTGTCTTTGAGCAAAATGTGACTGGGCAGCGTGTCCTGGGGATAACAGAACTGCCTCAGCAAAGCAACGTTAGCATGGGCGAGGAGGGACCGGGGAGAAGTGAGGAGTTAGTGGAAAAACGTAGGCAACACAGAAGGAAGGGAGCGAGCAAAACAATAAAGGACACTCATTCTTGTCTTAAAATCTACGGTAGCAGTGCTCGCTGAAAAGCCAGGCTGGTGTGGCCAAAGTGCTGCTTCTCCCTGGTGCAAGAAAAATGCAAGTCATGAGCTGCACCTTTGCTTCAGCAGCAGCAAGGCAGAACAGCAGCTGCCAGACGCGCGTTGCTATTTCTGTTTGCGCTGCTGACGTGGAGGAAGTTATGGTTTATTTCCTGGGAGCTGCTTCATCTCTCTCTGTACTCATCTTCACACAGGCAGCAATGAATGGGGAAACGTTTGCTCCTTGTCCACGTAAGCGGTGTTCAGGGTCTGTCACAGGGCACTGTGTAACTTTGGCTAATTGAGGCTGCACTCCCTGCTTTTGTTGAAAGAGCTTTGGTATGCCTGGCTCTTGAGCTTGTCCCAGAAACTGGGTATTTGTGCTAAAAAGGGAGGAAGCAAGGCCAGCCTCTTCAGCTGATTTTGCTTTAGATTCTCAAACTGAGATGCTACTTAGGAGCTGGTAACCACCTTTAATTTCTTGTATTAGTCATTACTGTGGTACAAATCGTTTGTTGGGAACACAGAGTTCTTAAGGCTTATTGTAGCTGATCTGCTTCTGTCTGTCCATGTAGTCTGGCTCTTCACTGAAAAAAACCCAACCTATATAAATAGAAGTACATCCTTTTAAAAGCATCCTGTCCTAGATTGGTGTTGGAGATTCTGCAAGTTACTATCCCCTTTCCTTCTGAGTGTCAGCACTGTGTCCAGTTTGGACAGCAATGGCATCTATGCCATGTGGGGGCTGCCATTGCTTTTACAGAGGTGAATCTGAACAGATGTTCCTGTAGCATGTTGAGCAGCAGTACCAGTGCCTACCTTATCATATCTCTGAAAAGCTCAAAATGCTGACAAGTGAAATATATCTTCATAAGTGAAGTCAGCAGGTACATCTGATGTACAGACCTGGGTGAGTTAAGCATTTACTCCAGCAGTTTTTGTTAGTGGACCCATATTCAAAGGTCATCCCTGTAAACTAGTAAATTAAAGATGGTGCCTACTCTTTGCAAATAGTGCTTAAATATATCATTACTTCTTTACTGAATATTACAAATCAAATTTGCTAGTTAAACAATTATGAAAACATGTATGGTCTAAGCAGAGGCCTAATCAAGGTTAATAATAGTTCTTCTGTGGATTTAGTGCTTATTTAAAGACATATTCTGATCCACTCGGACATTCTCATGAACCTTTGCTGAAAATAGGTGTCTTGAAATCTCTATTTTCTTTTGATGCTGTGTTAGTTCAGGCTGTACCTGTGAAACAGCTCTATTAAATGTACCTACCGAGCCATCTCTTTGCTTGTTCCCTTTTTCCCAACAAAGCCATTTGGTCGCTCTCCATGTTTCTCGTCGTTATCATAGGCCTCATGTCTTTCCTGATTCTCTTGGCTTGTCAGTTACTCAACAGGTTTCCCATTTTTCCTACACAACTGGCTTTTCAGCCCGAGGAACTGTGGATTGCCTTTTCCCCTCCGTGAATGAACACAAAGCCATATCTTTCATAGCTTTCATCTCACTCATTACTGCTCGAGATAGATTGTTCTGGGCTGCTTTCTTACGAGTCTCCTGATCAAATAAAATATCGCACAAGGTAGATGTTGCACAGCATTTCCTTCTGTGGTTCTCAGTGTATTGTGAAGGATTTCAGAGCTTGTTAGTCAGAGTATGAATCTCCAGTGGCAACTGTAATCTCACTGTTTTACCACATGTACAACTTGAAATCAGACAGTGGCGACGTATTATAAACCAGGACCAAATTTCACAAGAAAACTCCACCTTTACTGGGGAAACATGGTATTCCAAAACATCCTGGTCAGAATACCGTGTGGTTCTCCTCACCTTTGTGTCAGTCTAATCTCCCTTGCTTTTAGGTTACACTTCTGCTCGTTTATTTTAAACGTTTCTCACAAAGGCCTTGTCCGACCTGCCAACCTGTATCATCTCTAAGAAAGAGACAGGTTCTGCAGCCAAAGTCCCTTGTGTGGCAAGCACGGCATAATTGTATTCTGCTTTACACCAGTACTATGGCTGGGTAAACAGAGATATACCCAGTGGCAAATGAGTAATCCTTTTCAGTGGTATCAATTTTCAGAGCTTTGGCTGCCTGAAATGAAATATCTGTTAGTATGTTTACCATTACCAGTCCAGATTCATCAGGCTGTATTGATTAAATTTTTGCACTGTAAAAATACCATTTTGAACCACAGCGAAATCGATAAAGGGTGAGGGGTTTTTTTATATATACAAATTGGATTTGGATCAGGAAAAGAATACTCTCCATCAGATGAAAAATAAAGCTGGGGAAAAAAGTGTGATAAAAGATCTAAGAAGGGGAAAAAGTTTCTCTCTCTTTTCCCCCACCTCTGCTGTATTTGCTCTTTGGACCTTTCTGTCTGTTCACTGATTATTTTTCTACGCAAAGAAATTCTCAAGCAGATTGAGGCTCCTGGTTTGGAAAAGATACTTTCAAATGGGTGTAGCATTATCAGAAGCTGTGTTGCAGTTTGTTTTTTTTTTTAAAAATGCAATTACATTCATGTATTTTGAGATGCACAATAGAGTTAATGGCAGCCTTCCGACTGGAAGTCAGAAGAGCTATTTATAGAGTACTTAGTGCATCAGAAATAAGTTCAATGAGATGATGGTGGGGTTATTTCCAGAAAGCAATTAAAACTGTCACTAGATTGATGGTGAAACATTCTGAGTAACAAACAGCGAGGATATGGCATTTTAGCTCCAGTGGTTTTATTTTATGTGTTGTGGCCTGTGGTAAGAAGATAAGAAAGGTAGTTAGATATCTGTAAGGCAACGTGTCAGAAAGGATGTCTGCATAAAAGCTTACAGTAGGAAGGTTTAAATGTAACCATGTTTGGAGAATGGAGAAGTTTTGGAGAAATTTTGCCATTGGTAGAATTAGTTGATCATTGTGCAGTAATTGTGGCTGAATTATCCCAAATAATAGTCAGGGCTGTGTGAAGTTTAGATTGCCCCACTTTGTTCTGTGGACAATGACTATTCAGCAGTACTTTTCTGCAACTCTTGTCTCTCTGAGGAAGGCCTGACCTCCTAAAATACCTCATTGCCTCCTAGTAGAACACCTCCTGAGATAATGCAGTTTGTAACCTGAAGAAAAGCACCAGGATTGAACGTTTATTCAGTTAGAGTGGTTTCAGCTCTGCTATTTTTCAGTTGCCAGCGAGACCACCCAAAAGCTCATTTACTGGAATCACTAATTCATTTCATAACAAAACCAATAGATCTTCAAAATGGGAACCATGGTATCAGTCATGTAATCATGAGGGAAAGAGGGTACTTAATACCAGTCCAAGTAATTGAAGACATCAAGAAGATGCAAGGAAAAAATTATATCTAAGGAGTTGAAGGAATGTCCATATGTGTGTGTAAAATACAGGAAATATAAATAGTTGTAAAATCTTATGAGCCTCTCTAACATTGTTCAGAGACAGAAATGAGGGCAAATAATTCACAATGTCAGAAAGGTTAAATATCAATAGCTGAGTAAATTTAAACATTCTATTCCGATAACAGAACGTAATAGAAAACTATTTCAGATACAAATGTCTCGGGTTGGGTGAGACAAATCTGACTCTTCGTGTCGTTTATTGGGATGGGCCAAGTCCCACTTTGTGCAAGAGCAGAATCTTTGAAAATGACTGTGGAAATGATTTTGGAGGTATATGTGAGAACAAATCCAGTGCAATGGTTTCATAGTCCTCATGTAATTAACATCAAAGCGTTGCTTTGAATTTATTCACACAATCATAACAAACGACTCAAACTCACAAACTGTGGTATTGTGAGATGACCTTTAATGTATTTCAGTGTCAGATACGGGTGTGCAATGCCTGCAGAGAAGGACAAGAGAAGTATCGCAGCAAGAGAAATTTAGGCTGAGAGAATATCTGTCTGTGAAGATGGTCTGGTGGTAGCATGGATTACCGAGTCCTGTTGTAGGTTCTCTGTTGCTGGGAACTTTTAAGGGATGCCAGGTATGATTTCATTTGGAACCAGGAAAGGATAGATAATCCTGTGAATTCCTTTGCAACTCTGTTTTCTGTAAATCTACATGAAAATAGGTAAACTGGGCTATGCACGTATATATGTCAGAACTGTGTGTTAATTTATTATTCTGACAGTAGAGCAGTAGAGGGGGTTTTGGGTTGGTTTTTTTCTTGCCAAACAGTTGTCAGTCATTCAGTGATGATCTGTCATACTGATTTGTTTTTGATTGTACCAAATTTCACATGAAGTTCTCTGGCATTTCCCATCAAGTGTCACTTGCTGGTGTGAAGGATGGGGAGAAAGCACAGCAGTAATTGTTGGGGAGTGCACCTTTGCTGCCTCTTCCACGCAGGAACCTGACTTCTCTTTGCCAGAGAAAACATGTTCACAAAACCTTGTAGCTGACAGCCAAAGACATCAAAATTAATGTTTTGCAGACATTTCCAAGTCCCTTTGATTTCCAGCTCAGGCTTGAAGAGCAGGAGCCACTGAACACTGGCATGGCCCATGTGATATTTTTGCGTTGCCTCTGTAGAGAAACTGCCCCTTGTTTGGTGGTTTATTGGCATATCTGTGGTTGACTAAGAATGTAAAAATTTGTACACCTAACTGACATACTGTGATGCTGTTGGAGGAGCCTAAATTAGATGTTGTATGCTAGAGTGATAACATCCAGATTGCCAAAGGAATTTATTTAATCAGGGTAATAATATAAGCTGTACCATAAAAATAATATCCCTTCTAGTACAGATATGTAAAATGTGGTGTCTACATTAAACCTCTATCGTTCACTCTCTCAGATAAACCTTCTCTAGTGGGGACAATTTTCCATTAGGTTTCACTGGAAAAAAAAATAAAAATCCTCCTAAAACTTTAAAATTTTTAACTTTTTTTGTGGTGTAAAAAATTGTATTAATAAAGTCAGTTGCTGAAAATGAAAGCTGGAACAGAGTTGTCTCCAGGACACAGTGGGAAGGTAATTTAAAAAGCTCAGGAACATTGTTGAAATTATCATGCAAGCTTATTAAATGCAATGTATATTTAAATCGAAAAAACTTTCTTTATTAGGCCTAGATAGGTGATTTTTTTGCTGCCTCCAGCAGTTAAGCTTATTGGGTAAAAGTCAGGGTAGATTAATTTCTAATCTTTATGAAAAACCACTTATTAAAAAATGGATAGCAAAATTGTGAGTATGACACTTCAGGTTTAGACTGTCTGTAGAACAAGACTCGCCACTGCATGTGAAAAGTAAAATGAAAGTGTTTTCATGGTAAGCATTTTCCCACTTTTGTTTACAGTTTTGTATTCTTAGAATGATTTTCTATGAGTTATTTCTGAAACATGTCGAATTAACATTAAAATCTTCTTTTATCATTACAAATTATAAAATATTTAGCTTTAATTTCCCTTTTCATATCACATAAGTAGAAACTTATTATAAAACACATTTGAAAGAACTCATTGTTGACTTAGATAATTAAAATGGAGAGTGTGGAGTGAATTTTTAATGCTTTTTAGATTAGCTCAGGAATGATCAACATACTTGTCTCCTGCTCAAGAATATGTACAAATAATGCTTCACAGCTCACATTTGCCTTCTTCCAAGAAAATGAGCATTCAGAATTAAGGACATGTCAGTAAAAATTCTGGACTGAGTTGAGGGTTTTTTAAGTCTCTTACTCATTAATTGGTTGAAGTCTAAGGACTCTGAATTTCAGATTTGATAAAGACTGTATTTCATGAAAGTTGATAAGAACCATCGGGGGTCAGTTGAGGCCAGGTCCCAGCAGTTTGCCAGCACGTTGCTTGCCGTCAGTCTGCGCAGCCGAGGGTTTTTTTTTAAATAAGGAAGTTAATTTTCCAGCCCAACACTTAGAGGACCTTGTTTGGATTGCACAGTGTACAGGTACAAAACCTGAAACACGGCCATGAATGACTGTGAATAAGGGTGGCTCCGGTTTTGTGGGAGCCATGAAAATTTATGTCTGCTGAGGATGTGACCTGTTAGCCACAGACCAGCCTTCTACCCACCATGCTCCATGAGATCTGCCTAGAGCTCAGACAGGCAAGCTGGGCAGGCATATATCCCACTAAACAGTGAAAAGATGATTTTTATGGAAACCTACCACCAACACAAACGAGGCACTTGACAAATTGTGCGAGAGAATGGTTGACAATTAATGTAACAGCATAACTGAAGGTTTGTGATGTAATATCCCTGAGTCGACTAATCCAAACTGTAGCTCTCATCAGCTGCCTCCCTTCTTGCCTCACAGAAGTCACCTCCCCCTTGCTCTTGTCCTTTGCAGTCAGACGATGGCACAGCTTGTGGCTCCTCAGCGGGACAGTCCCCTGTCCAGGCTGTGATCTGCATCTCCTCCCTTGCCCTGTCTGTGTTTTTTCTTTGATCCCTCAGTGGGCTGATTTAGCTCAGCAAGCTGTCAGGTATTAACCCAGGAAAATAAAGTGAATAATTATCCACCGTTTTCATGATCTGATGCAGCTCACCCGTTTCAGATGATAATCTCCAGGCAGAGCCAGGAGATGGGTGGAGAGGAAAGGGAGTGGACTAGCTGTTTGAATCAGAGGAGATATCTTTGGCCGTCTCAACTGCTGAATCTACCCACAACTCGAAGCCTTTGCCCTGCTGAGCTGGCCCGGTGCAGAGCACCCACTGCATTTTGGGGTGCCTCTGAGCCCTGGAGGACCAACTGCTGTGGAAGGAGGGAGATGCGGAACAGTTGCGTGACGTCTGATTTGCTGTCTGACTTCAGCACTGTCTGAATTTTTACCACATGAGTTTTGCTTGAAGCTATTTACCTATTTCAAGTCATTATGTTGTTTCCTGTTGCATTCAGTCACTGTCCACTCACTGGAGTATCTCACTTTGTCTAGTCTGCTGGGGAAATCCTGCCTCTCGATACAAACACAAATGCTAATGTGGCTCCTTGCTATGCTGATATTTCTTCACTTGTTTATCTACCAGAGGAGCTAAGAAATTGCTTTGCATTTAAAAATAGGACAACCTGAACTGATCATGCTTTTTTTTAATCTTAGTTGTTTGAATTAGCTGTGGATTAAAGCTGCAGGTACTACCATGGCATTAATAGGATGACGTTAGGCTTGATTTCCCTTGCTTTGCATGAGAAGTCTGGGGAGAATCTTGGATTTGCTTGGCGGAAGAATATATTATCACAGCAAACAGCATTTCTGAAGCCTCATATTAAGTCACCAAAACAAATTTTAAGTCTCAAGATTGGCCTCGGTGACCATAAAGTATGCGTGGGCTGAGCAGCAGGATAACTAGGGCAAAGGAAGGAAAGTGTCATGTCCAAACTAAGAAACCAGGTTTCATTACATCTGATGCTTACAGCATTGGTTTTGCTTTGCATGAAAGAAGATTTAGACTAAATATTTGTGGGGGAAAATGCATTACTAGAATGAAAGGCAAGAGCTAGGCATTCATTTGCTGGAACAGGTCTGTCACACGCTTTTTTTTGTACCGCCTTTTGCTCAGTTACTGGTATCTTATTACTATGCCCTGACTTGCTGGCAGAAATGAAGTGTGAAAACTGAATAACTGCAGACAGGACAACTAACCTAACATGTCCTATCTCACAGAGCCAGCTCGGGTCCAGAGCTTGTGCCACTGTGTTTGTCTTTCCAAGACAGTGTGGTTGGGATTGAGGAAGCCACTGTGTTCAATAGGGAAAAAAATAAAGGAACATTTTGTTTGGCTGTGTATGACTTTATGTGGGGGAAAATTAACAGAAAAGAAGGAGCCTTTTGAGTGAAGACTATATACTGACTGGCCTATGAGATGGGAAATCTTTTATCTCCACTTCAGTAATCTGATTGACTTTAGGATCTTAAATAATGTTTAAACATTTTATTCCTTGTGTGTCACATGAGGAAAACAATGGCAAACTTTCACCCGTTTTAAGATCCATTTAATCTGGGGGTTGTGAAATAGGAATGTGTGCAAGATCTCCGTCCCTGTGGTAGGGTTGACCCTACATTGCCTTCAATTCCATGCTGCTGTTCCTTTGGTTTGTTTGGAAGATGAGTTTGTGAGGTGAGGCGGGTGGTTGTGCGTGTCATGTGTGGGAATGTTTTCAAGGTTTTCCACAGCTGGTTCTTGGATTTATTTACAGATAGCCAAGTGCTGGGAGCTGCTAAACCTGCTGACACGATCAAAAGGTCCATATAGCACTTTGTTTCTCCACTTCAGCCTACATTGCCACTTCTGATACATATCTGATGCCTACATTATTCCCTAAAGTTTTGGTATCACTTGAGCTAAGCCAGTCCCACTACTGCAAAAAACTGTGTAGTAGTAGACGCTCAGTCTAGAAGGGTCAAAAAACCATCTACTCCTTGTACCCCAGCATAGTGTATACTACAGAATATTTCTTAAAATCCTCTTAACAATCTTTGCCAGTTACAGTAAAATACCAAAAGCAATAATTATAATGAACTAGAGGGAGATCAGGGGAGATCAAAGGCATCCCTCTAGCAACGTAAATCCTTGAAGTAGCAGGTAATTTGTTAGATTTAATTCTCAGGAGTTAGCCCATGCCCGGAGCTATAAAGGTAGGATAAAATAATACCAGTGGTCCTCTGTCAGTCTGGCCTGGGGGTGATCTGTTGTGATCCCAGATCTGGTGGGATCAGTTCACTTCCTGATCACAGGAGCAAGTATTTGGGTGACTTCAGTAACAATGAAATCACACAGCAAGTCCCTACCTTAGTTCTCGTAGTGATCTCCCAGGTTTCCAAGGAACAACCGAGTAAACAAACAAAAAAGCCAAGACAAATTATTCAGGGAGGGGGAAGAAATCCTTCCCAGTACCTGTAGGCAGGCAGTCCAAGGCATGGAGCGTTAGATTAACCCATGATCAGCAGACAGCAATCAAGGCTTTCTAAGGTGTAATGCCCCAGGCTCAACACAGGTTTTCATTTGAATATCGCAGTACAGTATCTTTCCTTGTCTTACATACTTTTGCAGGGATATCATAAGATAATTACATTTATCTTGTAGCCCAATATAACACAAGTCCCTGTCTGAAGTAGTAAAATTAATTATTTTTTATGTAGGTGATTTAGAGTTCCTCAGAACAGTACTTCACTGAATTTTACTGAATTTTATCTTAGGTTCTATACCATGCCTTCTGCTTCTGAAAGGGATTTTGACTTTGACCATGCTCTTCCAGTCTGTCACTCACCAGTTCTTTTCATTGCACTCTGTGCCATCACCCTGGCTATTAACAAGAACACAGGCTAGACTGACTCAAGACAGAGCCCAACACATCTGCAATGTCACTGTGCAGTTCCATTTCTGTGCTGCTTTTTTCTTTGTGTTAAAATGAGTGGAATTGATAAGATTTCAATTTAAACTTTCAAAACTTCACTTGGTATAGACAGTGACAGCATTTGTCACTACAAATGCTTTTAAAAATGTTTATATACAATAGTTCCAAGATATAAATGATCATTGTTTAAAATATGTCAAGGGAAAAACCTTCCCACAACTAAATATGTAACACTGACATTTGAAATCAGAGCAGATACGATTATTTGGCTTACACTTGTAGTGCTATCAGCTGCTTTCTGAGAGGAAGAAGGAGGAAACATTTCTGTGGCAGGTTAATTGCAGAATAACAAGCAAATTCTGTCTCTTGACACTAATTATTCTAAATAAATTCAAACTACATAGAACCTTTTTATAATGAAGGCATTCTTTTCACAGAACAACTTTAGTCTAAGTGGAAGTAGGATTGCAATTGGCATATTGTGATGTATTGCAACAATTCAGGCCTTTCATTCCACTTCACAAGAAGTGGTGTTCTACGATGGCCAGGTAGAGAAATTGTTCTGAGTGCAATGAAGGAGGTACTCCTGTCTTCCTGAAACAACTTCTCTTGTTTCTTAGCAGTTGACTCAGGAAAGTCAGGAAGGAAAAAAAAAAAAAGGTTTAATCCTTGAAAGCCATTTGAGACCTAGCCAGATCTACATGTCCTGTAACACTACATGCTGCTGTCAGAGTGGGGTTCTAGCTCTTCTTCTTTCTCATTGTTACCTTCCTGCTGGCCCTCCTTAGTTTAAGGGAAGGCCGTTTTGCCATCACTACAAATGTCTGGATATCTTAAAGATTCTCGATTCTCTGTATTTAATGTGCCACTTTGTCCTTTAGTTCAGCTCATGTACAGTATTTGAGTTTACAGTAGATCTCCACACTGAGCCTGTGAGACCTGGGAACAGCCATGGCAGGGTGTTATTAAAGGCCTCAGCTGAAATTGGTCCGAAGATACGAACATTTTAGCGTCATTGTTTTGTTTAGACCCTTTGCCCTACCATATGCAAAGCCATCATTTTTGCAGTCCCCACCCCAAGCAAATACATGACCTTGCAAGTCACTGCTAAAGAACACAACAGCCAGATTGTGTAAGGTCAGTAGTGGGTGAAGAAATCTCATATTTTATCCAGTTGATGAGTGATACTAGTATAGAAGTGATGAAATGTAGTATCGGTGCAAGGTCTCTTTGCAATAGGAAGCTGCTGGTAAAGATAATGTATTTCTGTAATCCTATGCAGAGCTGTGTACCCTGGACTGTGGCAGCCATGGTGTCTGTTCAAGAGGGATATGCCAGTGTGAAGAGGGTTGGGTGGGACCAACCTGTGAAGAACGTACCTGCCACTCTCACTGTGCTGAACACGGCCAGTGCAAGGACGGGAAGTGTGAGTGCAGCCCTGGATGGGAAGGAGACCACTGCACCATTGGTAAGGAGATTTTGTACCTCGAGAAATAAAATACATGAAATCTTAACTAGTTACACAAAGATCTGCCACAGCCATCAGTCTTACACAACTCATTTTGGAAAAACAGAGACACAGAATGAGGCCAGGAGTAAGAAGGTGTCTCTGCACTGATGATGCACCTTGCTTGTCCCAGAGAATAGCACCTCAGTGCAGCTTTCTGTTTGGAAGAAATAACTTTAATGAATTAATATCTCCCTCCCTCCTAACATATCTTTGAGTTGTTAGGAAAAAATGTTTAAGATAGAAGGTGTGAGGGAGTGAAGCTATTACTCAGCTTAAGTAATTCTTGCACTAAATCTCGTGCCTTCATGTCTGAGGTTTTACGTGTTTTTCTTATTACTAGAAGTGATTTTTCTGTAGCTGGCTTCTAACAATATACCTAATAAGGTAAAGCTTTCAGGTCTTTTTAGAAGTCCTTACTCTGCTATACAAAAGTAAATATTGTCTTCTTAATGAAAAACAACAGATTTTTGCAAAATCTCATAGAGTTTCTCTCTAAAATGTCCCAAAACAAGGTTATTCATAAACATTTAAATTGTTTATAACAGCGGGATATCTAATTTTCAAAGGTAAGCAGCATAAGCTCTCATGCTTGCTTTCTAAAAAGTAGAATGTTTTTTCTTTATCTTGATCATTTTAACGTAACTCATTCACTGCCTCTAGAATTTACTAAATTTAGCTGAATCAAGAATTAAGTTTATGAATGGCCTCATTTTCTAAATATTGTGAAGAGCAAATCCAGAAAAGGACTCTTCCCATTGCAGGCACTGCCAGGAACAGCCCAGTCTGTCCTCTCTGCATGCTTGTCATCAAATGGAGAGCAGTCATAGACACTATGTGTTGTGGTCACAGTAGCAGGAATATATCTGACTGCTGTAAGAGGAGACACTTTATATCTAACCAAGAGGTCGCAAGCCATAAGCAAATGGTGTCTATATTTTCATTTGGCTACAGAACTTCAATACATTTCAGTTTTGTTCTTTTCTTTTTTAAGCTCACTACTTAGATGCTGTTCGAGGTAAGTTTTTCGTATCAGCATTGTGAAGGAATAATGAAAAGACACAAAAGTATTTGGAATGGAGTGTTTTGTGTTACCTGTTTTGTCTGAGCTTCTGTGCTGCTAAGTTGCCAGAGTAGATAAAACATTTGTTCCTGGAGATATAGATATATAGATTTACAGGTGCAGAGACTGAGCGCTTTACAGAATAAAAAGCAGTTTTTAACAAATAATGTGCTCAACTCACTTGCTTAGTTGTAGCAATGTAAGCATGTTTTATGTGGCCATCTGATGTGCTATGTAAGGCAAAACAGTTATTTGCTCTCACTTACCGTTCCAAAGTAATGACAGAGCTGAGGACTTGCTCATAAAACTTTGTGTTGATCCTGTCTTCCGTGAGAGCAAAATTGCATTCCTTTTGTCATTTGTGGGAAGTCTCTTTTGATAGAGAAGTACTGTTTTTTAACAGCTGTCTATGCTAGATGTGATACGGTTCTTTTCAAATCATTCAATACTGAAGTTAAATTTTATGTTGTTCTGTGCCTGGTGCTGTTCATTTGATTTCCGTGCCTTGCCCGCAGGTCCTGCTTATTCATGTCAGCACAAGTACCTTCCCCGAGTTTGACAGCAGTCCCTCAGCCCCAGCCAGGCTGTGAGGAGCAGCCATGCACATTGCCCCTTGCAAAAAGGCTGCCAGCTGAAATATCAAACTAACCAATGTTCCAGAAAGACCTGGGTGTTCTATTTCTATTTATTATTTTCTTTCTTCAGAGTTAGATGATAATAAATGTAGGCATTCCTTTGATTACAGTTACAGTCTTAGAGGGTAACAACAAAGAGCAGCACTACCTAATCCTATATAAGAAATGAATTAACTCAGCAGAACAGTGAATTGAAGTGGAAAAACATCCCACTTACCCAGAACAGCTCCCACATCCTACCCTTTCCCCCAGCTCCCCAAAAGAGGCAAAGAATTTGCTTTTATAGTATAACTGGTTGTTGGGGGCCACCCATCTCCAGCTCTTCTGAGCAAGGAGGTCTGACTCTCACATCCCTCTGTTTGCAAATGTGATTGATAAATTGCACCGAGGGTGAGAAGGAAGGAGAGAGGTGATGTGTCTGATGTAAAGTTGTCAGGAAATGTGCTGCATGCTGGGCTCTAAGTCACAACCTGACAGAGCAGTCATACAGATTCTCTGACTCTGGTCAGCTCCTCCAATGTCCTTTTGGAGCACCAAACACATGTACAGACCGAGGCCCCTTCTTTCTTCCTCAAAAAAAAAATAATTCTGATAACATGTTGAGTGTTAATGTTCACTATCATGTACAGAAGGGCTTTCAGCTTTTGTATGTCCATGCAGGCAAAAAAGAGAGGAGCCCTTGTAGAAGGGATGCCACTTGCACTGTTAAGCTTGCTGCTGAGCTTTATTTGTTGTCCTTTGGCTGCATGTGTGACACAGTGAGGATCTGACAAATGTCTGAGCTGGCACTAAACTGTGCAAGCAGATGGACATGAGTGTAGACATCCAAGAGACAATTCCCCTCTCACTCTTATAAGCAAGAGATTTAGCTGAGAATGTCCAAATTACTATTGATTCACAGCTTACAGGTATATACTCCAGAGGATGCTACAGTCATTGTTCCAGTTTTGATCTAGAATCAGAGCCACTGAAGGGCAAGTGTTTGTCGTATTTGAGTTGGCTATAATGTGAAGGAAGTGAAACTGGACATTGGAAGGAAATAATCTCTCATTTGCCTTCTGTGGAAAGAGCTGTATTGTAGCATAAATCAAATTGGCTTTTCCTCAGTCACTGAGTATTTATAAACAGGACAAAAAGGTCACCTCCACTCCCTGCAGTGTGTTGTAGGATTATGTCCACAAATGCCAGTTTGTCATTTAAACATTTTCCCTGTGTATCTTTGAATATAAATGTTGATTCTGTATACACATTCCTTTGTGATCTACAACTTATTTTTCAATAAGCAGAGGAGGAGATGGACACGGCAGGCTGTTAAATATCTTCTTCAAAGTTCATTCATTTTTTTCCTGCACACAAAATGTTACATGCTAAAAGAATCCTCATTCCTCACTGAGAAATTACTTTTAGGCAGGCGAAGGGAGGGACTAGGATGGGGATTTTTCCACATTTGGCCAAAAATATAAAGGGGTTGCAAGACAGCCGTGATCGTTTGGAGGCAGCAACTATAATACTATATGGAAGGATGTTAAAGAATAATTGCAGATGTAAAAGGACAGACAAAAAAATCCTCCTTTTTTACATTTTCTTTTCTAGATGGCTGCCCAGGTCTCTGTTATGGAAATGGGAGGTGCACTCTTGATCAGAATGGATGGCACTGTGTTTGTCAAGTGGGCTGGAGTGGCTCGGGATGTAACGTTGTCATGGAAATGGTGTGTGGAGATAACCTGGACAATGATGGAGGTATGATACATAATTCATATCTCTTTGTTTATTTGTCACATCCTTGATTGCCATTTGAATCTATACTTTTGGTGTATGTTTTTCTTTTTTTTTTTTTTTTTATCAGAGAATGTCACTGTTTGTCTGTTTGCACAAGACAGTTGTTTCACTGACTTTGTCTGAAGCAGTGCAGTGAGGGAACAGACCCTTGTGCTAGATGTTATTCCAGGCAAAAATTATATATGTGGCATACCTATCATCCCAGTATGTGCTTTTTTTCTTACCAAAAAAAAGATAATAATTGTGTAGCAAGTGATTTGTTCTATCTCCTTTCCACTCCACCTCATAACTCTGGCAGCCAATGGATAGCCAAATGAAAAAAACCTTTGTGCCTGTCAAAATGCATACAGAGTTTAGTCTTAAGTTAATATTAAATGAATACATTTGCAAGCATAAAGCATACGTTGAGAGATGCTTCTTTCACATTAATCTCTTTCTTAATGTTTCCAGCAAGTCACAGCACAGTTCTTGCAATTATCTGAACCTATGTTTGAATGATTTTTGAGCAATCTGGCGTAGAAAGTACGCAGAAATCCTTTTTGAAAGCAGCATAAACAGAGCCCTGTACTGAAATAATCATTCCCTCTTTTCCACCAGTTGAAACGGGGCATTTGGCACTAGATGTTCCCCACTGCAAACCTCTGTAGTCTTAATTCATTCTATGGCTGCATAAGGTTTAGGATTGCTGGAAAAAAGATAGTTCTTCCCTAAGTTAGCATCTCCTTCTTTCACAAGTTGTTATATGAGTTGGTGCTCCTCCGCCACCCCAAAAAACCATCCAGACTCTATCTCAAATCCAGACTCTTATTTCAAACTCTATCCAGACTCTATTTCAGACTTACCAGTGGGAGAAAAGCTGCAACATTTCTCAGTAATTCTTCTCGGAGTTAATTATTTTTCCTATTCATTTTAGAAATACTCATTTACTGGACAGTCAGGAAGTACTATTGCTTTCCTCTCCCTTGCTTGCTACCATCCTTTACAGTGTGCTTGTCCCCATGCTCAGAGCTGTGAAGCTTTCTCATTCGGACTGTGAATACATCTGCCCCAAGCACAGCTGCATTTTTTTTCCTTAAATTGTACTTTGAGATGTATTGAAATATTTGTTATCTTACTATGTCACACTTGGAGAGCATCTCAGTATCTCGGGTGAAATCTCATACCCCGCTCTAGTGCCAAACATTAGTATAATGGTTGTGTAGTTTCTTCTAGATCATTGATAAATTAAGCTTGATTTAGTGCCAAGAACTGAAGTCACTGTGGTACCTCAATAGAAACACTCTGACTCAGTGATGATTCCTCATTTACAGATATATTTTGAGACCTTCTGATTTTGTATCCTGTGGGCTCTAAGACCATGCTGTCCTTTGGCAAACGCTGCCTCATTTCTGAACCCCATTCAAAATTGCCTTATTCCTCTCTCTTGTCCTTCCTTTTCCACCTTATTTCCAAGACATCTCCCAACCATCTCTCTGCCCACTCTCTCAGCTCTTCTGAGCTGGTGTGTATCCCTGTCACACAAGGTCCCACAGCTGGCATTGCTGCCCCCCGCGTGCTCTCCCATCTGGCTCGTGCTCTCCCCTGCTGTCCGAGCCACTGACTCACTCGCCTGCGCTCTTAAATCTGTCCACAAAAGCCCTGTTTAGCCTGTAATGTATGTAAAGCATTTTGTGATACACTCCATGAACTGGCTCTGTATTAACTGCCCTGTATTGTGATTTTGGGTACTTTATATTCAGCAATAACGGTGAGTTATTGAAAGAGTTGGCAGTTTTAACTCTAAATCTCCTTGAATTTGTCAGTTTAAGGCAGACAGTTAACATCATTTCACTGCAGGTTTTAAAAGTAATTTTCTTTTTCCTTTTTAATGGAAGCATAACATGGGCCAGGACAGCTCTGTTGACATTACAATTAGAGATAAGTGCAGAGAGAAATATTTAATTGATCTGACTGCTACAGATGGGGTAAATGTAATTAAGTTTCCTTCACAATCAATTTTATATAAGAAAAGAAAATTATATCTGCATATTAAAACTACTTCTCTTTTTAGATGAAGTTCATAGGACCTGGTTTGGCATAAGGATAAATCAGAAAAATTCCCTTAAAGTCATTGGAGTTATACCAGTGTTGCATTAATATAAAACCAGAAGCAGATTCCTAGTGTTTTGGGGGTTGTATACACACACCACAGTAAAAACAAACACTGGGAAGGAGACGTGACATTACCTGTGACATTCTGTTTGCTGAGGGGTTATGGCTCAGAGTATGAGAATATTACAGTGGCATAATGAGTTCCCATCCATCAAGCTACATAACTGGATTAGGTTCATAAAGGTGGAAGCTATTAACGTTTTCGCCTGCAGTTGCGGTGAGCGAAGAGCGTGCGCTGAGCTGAGTTACAGAAACTCAGCTGACAGGTAGTAACTTCTTTAGCTGTTAGGATGTGATCGCACACAGCCCAAGAGATCATACTCTAGACCTCGTTTAGTGCCGCTGTATATTCCAAATCATGGTATTCTCACCTAGCAAAGGTCTTATTCATTCCACTTGTGTTTACATCAAACTTTTCTATCTCAGTCCTTAAGAGGTGTTTTGTGCTTGAAGTTCATTAGGAGGAGGTCACGACCAAAGAGCAAAGCTGTAGTAAAGTTGAACAATTATTATTTCAACCAAACTAATGTGAGGAGTTAGGCAGAGTGATAATTTTCTGTCATTTGCAGTCAGTTTGTTATATGGTACTTTCACAGACTGAAAAACTGAGATTTTTACTGTGTAAAAAATACATTCAAATACATGGTAGCAAAAGCATAGTGGAAAATGAAGTATTTTATCAGTTCCAACTGTAAGGATTGAACAATATCACTTATTTGGCACGAGGAAGCAATAGTGTTAGTGTTTGATCTGTAGTAGCAACATAAAAGCTTTGGGAGGGAGGAAGCCTTGAGTTCATTTAGTAAGGGCTGCTGTATCACATAAAGATAAGGTGCAGGAATCTGGTTTCTGCAGACGCTGAAGCATCGAGTTCCCCGTCAGTGCAGCTAGCCATGGCGTTACAGTTAAACACGTGTGGAAATATTTTCCTAAGCAGGGAGGGTACTGTTTCTTTCAGAGCCCCTTAGTATACGCTGTACTTGTACACTGGCTGTACCGTGACTGCCTTTCCCTTTCCATCTCCTAACTCCCCGTTTGCTTTTTCCTACTTGCAGACTTAAGGGCATGTTTACCTGTTCAAATACCAGTACAAATATCATTGAAAAGGTCTTAGCATTATAACAGATGCACGACAGCATGGTTTGCACTTGCTCTTGTGGAGTGCATCTGCACTCTGTTAGCAGCGTGATGGCCATTCTGTAATGCCAAGAAGTCAAGCAGACGTCCTTTGCAGTGGGGCATTTCGCTCGCCGCGGCTTCCCTCAGCATCACGTTAGTCCCCATTTCTTATCCACCTTTCATTGTCCTGACTGACGTGATTTCATTTTCAGTTTATAAGCTGACCGTTCAGCTCGTCTGAGAAGATCATTTTCTCTTGTCCTGCCGTTAGTTGAAACTCATTTGGAAGCTTCAGTAGCTCCAGGAGATTGCTCGACGGCTCCGCCGAGCTCTGCGCAGGCGAGCGCCCGCGTCCCAGGCGCGAGGAGGCAGAGCGTGCTGCCGCAGCACCGGCACCTCCCGGGTCACCCCCCGGCCTGCCAGCCTACGGTTCACCTGCTATTCCGACATCGATTCGCATTGCTGCGGCACACGCACGTCTTTGTCCTCAGCTGAAAGTTGCAGCCTGGCATTCCCATTAATTTCTTGGATACGGATCTCTCTTTTAAATTTGCCTGGATCCCTTTTCGTCGTTTTCTTTTTCTTTCATGAATCAATCTTGACTGTTTGTTTTTAAGGAAAATACTGTTTACCACAAGATTTGAATTCTCTTCCAAATATCCCTTCAGTCACTTGAGACAGTTATTGTAGCTTTCCCCAAGCTTTTCCAAGCATGAGAAAATATATGACTCAGCATAGCCTTGGGTTGATAACCAGTGCTGCTAAAATATTGATGTATTTCTGACCCATCCATTGGCATTTTAATAACCTATCCATCACAGAGATATTGAGTCCATATATAAGTAATACGCTATTATTACACAATATAAATAATACTGATGGGAATGGTTTTCATTGTCGCTGAGCAGCGAGGGCTCCCTGGGGGTACTTAGAGTTTCTGAAAACCATACTCTGACATATTTGCATCCTCCTGTGCGTGGAAGGCGAAATGCCACCAGTACTCACTGGATAAAACACTCTGCAGCCTTTCCACGGGCACGTTGGTGGGTTTCCAATGTCCTTATAGAAACACCAGTGTTCCCAGTTAACAGCCTCGCTGTCTGCTGCATGCTTTGTGTTAACTGCTAAAATTTGAGAAGTGGTTTGGAATCATGCATATGAATAAGCATTAGAGACTCATGACAGTTACTGCTGCTTAGTCTCTTCTGAAGTTACTCTTTGATTCCGGCTGCTTAGATTCCTGGCAACCCTAATTGGACTTAACTGAGCCTGTGGTGAAACAAGTCAGCGCAGGCATTGTTTAATGCTTATTTGAAATCTCTGAAAGAAAGCAAGCAAATGTAAGTTGGAGGCTCCTGTGGATTCTTTTTTTTTTCCCACAAACAACAATAGTATTGAACAATTGATCATGCGAGTGTGCTGAAAAGCTCAAAACCTCCAAGTGTTGAGAGTTACGGTGATGAGTCTTTTAAGTTGTACAGCATAAGGAGTTCAGAGAACAAAATCTGCTTACTGCAAGGAGAAACATAAAGCCCGTTTTTTTACTTTCTGTAGAACTGTTCTGGACATAGTGCTCACAGCTCCATTGGCTCGTGCTGACTGGTTACAGTACAGCAGGAGCTGGAGAGCACTTCCACACACACTGCTGGGTTATTCTGCAGCAGTGAAAATGAAGGTCGCTGGTATTACTTATACTGAGTACGTTGCTCAGAGATGGGTTTGATTTTCATTTGACTGAGCAAGTATGTGTGTTTGCAACAGGGTCGGAACTTTAAGATCTCTTCCAACCCAAACCATCCTGTGATTTGGGAGTATGCCTGCATTAGATGTATATGCAGGAACCATATAACCATATGCACCGCTTCTGGTAGCATTCTGTGTTTGGCCTTAGCCATGAAACTTCAAACTATTTGTAGTTAACATTAGTAGAGTCTTCTCCATGTGTGACAAAAGCTTGAAGGGAGGAGAACTCTGCTCTTTTAATGAACTTTAAGCGACAGAATAGCAATTTTAAGCATTACTACTATGTACATTTTGCTCGCCAGAACCTATTGATGGTGGATGGTATATTAAAATAGCTAACCCAGTAACATGGGAGGTAGAGTTTGATTGAATTTGTCATTTTCACAGCCGGTTAATAAAGTGTCTCAGTGGTTTAATAGAAAAGAAGCCGCTATGAAAGTTACTGCATGCTGCACTGGTGAGCTGAGGAAGCCACCACTGCTGAAATCAGAGCAGCTTTGTTCTTTGCTTCCCTTAACAGTGACCTGAGCTCAGGAGTTAAT
This sequence comes from Actenoides lindsayi, assembly GCA_025331215.1. Lineage (NCBI taxonomy): Eukaryota > Metazoa > Chordata > Aves > Coraciiformes > Alcedinidae > Actenoides > Actenoides lindsayi. The sequence continues at coordinate 97,282 of WTSP01009330.1, read as the reverse complement.
TTCATTTCACTCGTGGCATTCTTGCCATCATATTAAATAAGAAAAAAATATACATACATAAATGCATAAGCAAGAAAATACATTTTGTTTGATGGAAAACATTGTGTGATTGCATTGACACAAATTCCTGACGCAATAAATATTAATCTCATTCCTTATAGAAGGCTTCCTGAAAGGATCCCTTCCCCAGCAAGGAAATGGGAAAATCTTGTCCTAACTCCATGAGCTATGGCAATGCAGAGAGTGGTGTGACTGAAAACAGAGCAACTTGTTTTGGCATGCTCTGCCTTTTCTTTGAGGTCATTTGAATTATTTAAGAGTGCTGTGAGGTGCTTTTTATCCTCAAGTCAATCTTTGTGAATTCTATTTTAGCACTAACATTAGAAATATTTTAATTGTCTAATCTCCTTACAAACCCAAAAATCCCAGCTCATCATTATTCCTTGCATACAAAACAAGGTACCTGGAAGATGTGAAACCCTAACCTCAGACTCATCAAAACATGAAACATCTGTGGTGCACCATGAAGGTGCCTGGCTGCCTTTTATATAAAATAAATTTTGAAATGCTACCAGCAAACCAAAATCTTTTACATCTCTGTAACACATTTCAGTCTGCACCTATGCTGTGATGCACTTTGGGCTAAGTGACAGTAAAATCTTCAGTCCACAACCTCCCCTGCTGTATGAATTGCGGTTTCTGGTGTTTATAGTAGCTTGTTCATACTTCTGACTCGTCTCCTGAGTTAGCAAAGAAAACACTACCCTTTTTTAACAGTGAAGTTTTTGATAGCTGGTTCCTGATATCAAAATATAAGTAAAACATGTGACCATTGGTTGAGAATTGGCTAATGTATTTGTAACACTTTCAAGTGAATGAGTTTGATGTTATAAACAAGATTTATTTGCCTTTCTGGGTTATTCCCCTGGATTAAAAAGATCATTTGGTTTGTTGAAGATGTTATCCTCACATGCACTTACTAATGTGATTTGCATTATCATAAACTGACTCCATATGTAACTTGGGATTCTCTACCAGTTTATTTTACCTGGTTCATGTTAATGGATATCATCTTGAATTACAGTAGTTTCTTTTTGGGTTTTAGGTTTGGGTTGTTTTCTTCGAAATGGTCCAACTTAAACCAAATCCTTAAATTAACCTAAAGTGGGACCAAGATTTTATTTTGTCTTAAGAGTTCCCTATTTGCCCTGATATAGGTATTTTATTCTTTCACATCAGCACAAAGTGGGAAAAATATTTCTCGGTTTTATCCAATTTGATTTTTTTTCTACATTTTGTTTGTTTGGAAAAAAGCTAGATAATGCATTATTCAGACATTTCTAGTTAATAATTCTGAAATACATACACCCAGTGGCCTGAGTCAAATATCTGGTGTTAAGTGTCCACAAAGGAGCTGCTGTTGCTGCACCTCCTGCCTCGCTGCCAATGGAGCATCTTCTCTGAGCCCACCATCTTTCTTCTGTTTCATTTTGCAGGTTGAGAGGGGAGATTGAAATAAATTGTCACCTAATCAATGAAAAGATTTTAAAAATGCAAAAAATAATTAAATACAGCATAAGAGAAAGAGAAGCCATGAATGATAATCTGTAACCTAGAAGACTCCTACTTTGAATTAACATTTCTATTTTGCTTAGCAATTCTTCCTCTGACAGCTTTGTAACCTTTGCTCCCAAGGACTTAAGGTGTTCTTGGTATATCCAGCATTTCATACATTCATGATGCTGTTAGGAAAAAATACCATTTCTCACTATGGGTTGTTCTGGGGCCTCACACCCCTACTTTTGGGAAGCCCACCATTTTGTAGCCCTGAGAATCTGCAGAGGCAAATAAAACGAGGTGCAAGTAATGCAAACCAAAATAAGTCCATTAGCCCAGTTTATAAGAGTCAGTTTGCTGCAAAGATGGGATGAAAACTGAGTCTGACTGGAAGATGGAAAACTGCTTTCTCTTTGCTCAGTTTATTTTTGTGTGCAGCACAAATGCACAGCGTCTGTTGCCAGGCATATGAACTGTTGACCAAAGCAGAGACGAACTAGGGAAAGCAAAGTGTTTAATTGATATTTTTATAGCTATTTCTTGTCTAAGCAAATCTTCATATGCTAATATTTCTCTGACTTTCCTCTTTTATTTATTACATAAATGAGAGAATCAGGTCAGCTCGGTTCCCACATCTAATGGCTTGTTGACAAGGAAAAAAATTAATCAGAGTAGCTACTGCAGAATATATTACTCCAAAATAGCTTCCCCATGGATACTGTTATTCTGAAATAAGTGTGCCTTTTTTCTGATTAGAGCTAACTCTGCCAGACCAATGTCAAATTTCCCAGGTAGACAGCAGTCAGGTTGTAGAAATTAGCACCTTCCAGAAAGCACCTTGACTCCCTGAATAAGACTTGTAACCATTCCACCAGCAGAGACCAGCCCTGAATGGCTATTCCTAACCACAGGGATATTCCCAGTATAAAGCAAAAGCAAGAGATTTCAATTTTCTTTTCAAGTCTAGAAGAATTCTGTAACACTTAATTTTGAATAATCAACTGGTAAGTTGATGTTTTTCAGTTCTTTTTATTTAGAATACAGAGAGTTTCATTTGTTAGTGAAAAAAGAGGAAACAATTAGAGGAGATATTTTTTTCTTTGCAGTTCTAAGCCTGCTCTTAGGTTTCAACTCAAAAAGCTATTTTGATTTTTCATCAGAACATAAGTTGAAAACTCTGGTTCATATTGTGAACTCCTCCATTCACTTCCCATGTGGTTTTATCTAGACTGGAGGCCTCTTCTTGCTTCAGCTTACTGATTTCCTAGCAGATTTCAGTATCTTTCTAGGTTTTTCCTGAGTATAAAGCGACTGCTACACTCAAAGTCAATAAACTCAACACTGCCCTGTGAAGTTCTTCTCCCACCACTGGCAAATGCCTGTTGCCTGCAGGACTGGGGGACCGTGGAAAGAACTTAAAGCATGCACTGGCCTGTAGCTATGTTAGCATTGCTGGATCTGAGGGTCTTAGATTATTGTTGCTAACGATCTACGGTTGCCCTTGGCTCATTATCACAAAAACTAGCCTGCTCTATCTGATTTCCCAGCTGCAGCAGGACAGATTTGTTAGTATGTTTTGCTTAGCCAAGCTATTACCTTGCTCAAGGTCAGGCAAGGATTTTCAGATTCCAGGAAAGCCCATTTCATTCCACTTGTTTGTTCTGCAGAAGGGATTTTGCTTTCTTTTCAAAGTGAATATTTTATGCTGTTATTTACTGAGCATTCGCATGGTGCAATGTGGTCTGCTGAGAAAAGAGTGGAGTTGGCTGAGGGCTGGTCTCACACCCATTAAAGTCAATGACAAAACTACAGCAGCTTCACTGGTAACGCAGTTTGCCCTGAGGACCTACGGTTTTATAGGCACCAAAGTGTTGGTATGAACAGAGCATGAAAAGTCAAAGCATGAACTGAAAATATCTGACAGTATGTTGATCCTATAGCACTCTGATTTTAACACAAGGGAAATCCATACAGTGATATGATGACTCCACATTTATTCAGGCTGACCTTGTTAAAAATACAAAGAGATGTCTTTGCTGAAGCATACAATGCCTTAATCTTGCTTTATATGCAGTAGTGTGCTTGTCAATCCAAGCAAGTTAGCAACAGCTAAGTCATAAAATGGATGTTTAAGAAGATAGTTGGATATTTTACCCTACCTTGTTAAATCTGTTTCTGGTTGAGTATGTAATTTAGGCAATTTGGATGCCTAAACTGCTGATAAAAGCAATTATATGCCAATAGCCCAATTTTAAGTTTTATTTAGGGGCTTATTACAGATGCACTTCAGTGCTTCACTTTTCATCATGAACTTTGGACTTTTAAGTAAACGAATTTCACCCAGAAATGTTGTTGCCAGTTTATCTGTGAAGAAATGCTTACTTTTTTTTAAAAAACAATTGTTTCTCCTGATTTTTGTACTTGAATTTGGAGTGAGGGGGAATAGGTTTATTTTCCACTTTCCAAATTCACTTTCCTGGTGCAAATATCTATGGAGAAGAGTGTATCTGTTCAGTCTCTGGGATAGAGCCTGCATCACGGCGTGTGTTTGTGTATCACCAACTACAAAAGGGGTGTAGACATGATTCTGCCCTTTTTGGATCATTCTAGTCTTGCAACCAGTAAATGAGAAGTAAACATCCTAAAGCACTAATAAAGCTATTACAGGGCTTAAACCAGAAGTCAAACAACTGTAACAAATACCTTGTTTTACTATTGTAGTGAGGATGCTTATGAGAGTTAGGTAACATTTCAGACATTGCTCTTGCATTCTGGTCAGCAAGTGTATATTCTTCACAGATATGAACAGACTGTAGTGACAGCAAAGGACTCTTAGAGCCACCAGCTGCACAGTGTGGACCAGGCACCCGTTGGACTAGCAAGTGTTATGTGGTGATTTTCTTCTCCTGCCTGTTCTGCAGCGATAACAGTCCCGCTCTTCCCTATTCGCTTAGTTTGTAGGTTCTGTCCTCTCATTGTTGTGGGGGAATTTTATGAAGTGATACAGCCTTAATGACTAGAGGGAAATACCCCTCCTGGACTAGGAGTGTATGCTAATGCTTTATTGAATTTGAATGTGTCATAATCAGCTTGCCTTCCAATTGATTAAATTCCTCCTGTGCTCTCCAGTAGCAAACAGCTTTATTCTCAGAATTGCTCAATTTCCTGCACTTTCCATTCTCTCCATTTTAGATGGCTTGACAGACTGTGTAGACCCTGACTGTTGTCAGCAAAGCAACTGTTATGCAAGTCCTCTCTGCCAGGGTTCGCCTGACCCCCTTGACCTTATCCAGCACAGCCAACCGCCTTTCTCTCAGCATCCTCCAAGGCTCTTTTATGATCGAATCAGATTCCTCATTGGGAAGGAGAGCACTCATGTAATCCCAGGAGACGTCTCATTTGAGAGCAGGTGAGTTTTCTTCTAGGTGAAAGACTTCTCTCATTGTTGAGAACTGCAGTGAAATTATTTAACCAGAAAAAAATTGTTAATAGTTGAGAATTCTTTGCTGGTGATCAAAAAATATTAAAAGGGTAGTAATGTTTTAAGTCCCAGCAGCTGAGGATCTTAGCAGATTCTCATTACTACCTATCTAGTTCATAAAAGTGTCGCACCAACAAACTCTACTGCTCTTACTAACAAGACTTTGAGAGTTCTGGAAGGTAACCTATCTCGTAGTTGTAAATGAGTAGGGGGAAGATCAGCTCTTTACGCTCTTGATTTGTATAATGGGAGGAAGCAGAAGGATGAGTTGGATTTATATGCATTGTGTTCAGTCAGCTTTTTGCCCAGTAGAGTTTGACTGGTATTTGCAGCGTAAAAAATTTAACATGTGTCACTTAGATATAATCCAGATACTTAATGAACGGACTTTTGGGGTTTTGCTACATGTTGATGGAGTAACAGTGTGGAAGTCAGCATTTTGTGCCACAGGTTACTCTGGAGCTGTCATGCAAAGAGTAGAGTGATCTCTGAGCATTTGTTGGATTGCCCTTTAACAGGAAAAGACTGTGCAATAGAAAAGGGCACTTACTCGGTCAGAAAACCTGGTAACACGTCTTTTCTTGAACATTTGAAATATAGGGGCACATAAGTTTTTATGCTGTAGTTCACCTGGGAAGCTATAACTTACACGCTGACAAAGAGATCCACAAATCATCCACATCACCTATTACCCTGTCAACTAGGCCTGTGCATTAGACAAACCATGTTCCAGTAATAAGGACATAAGAATTTTTTCCTTTTCACAGTACACTACATAGCACTTAGGTCACAACCTCAACTTCGTTCCATAGCTGTGCATAAATTCAGTGCACTTTCTCTTTGTAACTTATTAATTTTTAATAAAGTAAATATGTAAACAGAGCCTTTATTGATCTGAAATACCTCAACATTTAATCACTATTAATAACGTAACAGGATGTTGTAAATATGTAGAACAATAGGGCATGAAAATGAACTCCATGAGAAGCCTCTGCCTGCCCGGGGCGGGTCTCTCGGCACGTGTGTCACTGGTGAGCAGTGCCACTGCTCCTGGAGCAAGGGCCTTGGCTGGCTGTTTAAACCAAAACACACCAGTGAAAGATTTTCCTCATCAAAATGCCTCTCAGTGAGGTGTTTTCAGAGAGGAGGTGAACACTCAAGCCTCCTGTACAGTGTTCTGTGACACTGCAAATGTTAGCAGCCAGATTGCACATAATCCCATCAACGTGTTTTTATAGGTATAAGGAACTGATCTTTTAAAGATATCGTTGATGGGATTTAACTTGGATTTAAACACTTTTTCTGAGTATTTCATTTCTTTACCCTGGTGTCTGCAGTGCCTTTGAAGAAGGGAGAGCGGCAAAGGCCCGTGTGCGAGCAGCAACCCGCCCGCGCTGTGGTTTGATACCTTATACCACTGAGGAACACGACTTGTACTTAGCATTGGTGCAGTGTTCACACCCCAGATATCATTTCCTCCCACTGCAGAGAAATTATTAGTTAGTTTGGTGAGCAGATCATTGGGATTCAGATGAGGCTGTCTGTATCTTTGGAATCAGGGCAGTGCCTGGAGACTTGTGCTGTGCCGTATCTCCTGGGTTTTGTCAACAGTAATCTGCAATGTACTGGGCACCCCGAGGAGTTCATCAGTCCACAGTTTGCTTGATCCTCAAGTCTTCCAGGCTGTTGAAAAATTGCTCATCCATAAGTCAAATATTATTAAAAACTGCCAGAATTTTCCTCAAGGATGAGAGATAAGCAGAGTCTCAGAAGGAGGCAATAGCTTAGCCATGCTGCCTCTGTTCAGAAATCTTCCTCTGACATTGTCAATCTGACTGTCATCTAGTGTCTGTTCTTCTGGGAACTAAGATTACTGAAAAAAGTATAGAAAGACAACTGTTACTACAGTAAAAAAAATCATAATAAATTCAGAAATCTGTGATGCTGCCTATCGGATACAGACCAAAGAATGCTTGGGGGTTTTTAATCTTCTTCTGGCTGCTGCTGAAAAGGTTGTGTCCAGATAGATGACACTAACTCATGGCTGCCTGCAGTACCACTTTTTTTAAAACATCAGTTGTTCTGCAAGAAATGGTTGAAGGATTGGATGAAATGGTTGAAATTGGATGAAATTCATTTACTTCAGAGCACTGATAGCCATTCCCACTGGTGCTGAAATTTTGCAAAGTCCTTGCTCTCTGTGTGTTGTATTTTTTTCCTTTGCAAAAAGTCTCAGACCCTTAGGAGGATTAAGGAAGAAACATTTATCCAGTGTTTTCAGTCTTCTGATTCAAATGGCATTGTGCAGTGTTTCACTGTACCGTAGGTCGGTGGAACTCCAGTGTGGGTGAGCTTTGCATGAATCTCACTGCGATAAAGCCAAACTGATGTTGAATAGGTTTGGGAAAGATATCCAAAAATGGCAAAGATTATCTCTGTCCTTCAGACTGAAAGTGTTTGGTGTCTGCCATATGCTGGCTTTTTCAACATCATGTGAAATACTACAGTTAGTTGTACTGACAACTGCTGGGACATCTATCCTCTTGCATTTGTGTCTTAGACTTTAGCTTAGATCTAATTTTTAAGCATTTGGCTTCTACAATGGAGTCGGAGCATTGTGTTGAGCCATGGCTAAATACTGCACCAAAATGTTAAGGAGCTAAATGTTTTCAAAACGTAATTTGCTTTTTATTATGTCAAAGCTGTGTCATTTGTACTGGGTTTATAAAACTCCCAACTTAAACCGTGACATGCTGAAAGGCAGATTAGACACGTTCTAAATAAATGGAAATATACTTGCTTACATCAGGAATGGTTTTGACCTACTGCATGTAGCAGAGTGTAGCAGATTATAATGTTTTTATCAACTTCTGTTCTCAGGAAGGTTTTTAGCTTGTTTCTTTGCTGAGTATTTTTAATGCATGCTGCTGGCAAGCTATTTGACTCGCTGCAAATTGCCTACAAAAAGGGTCCAGTGTATGGTACTGAATTAATTACCCTTCAAAGGCTGCTTACAGCAACATTGTCAGCAGGAAGAAATGAATGTACCTTCCTAGCCTTTAGCTTAATTTCTCTGATTGAAGATTTTAATCAGAAATGTAATACAGTAAATGACATCTTCTGGTAATGTGACACTTGCGAATTCACAAGTTGCTTGACAGAGTTCCACATCTGAGCCTAATGTCTCAGCCTGAGGTGCTCAGAGAATATTGGAAACTTAACACACAAAACAAAAGCAAAAAAAGTAGCAGATAAGTAGCAGCAGAGCAAGGCAGAATGACAGCAGAATAATAAAATGCTTTACAAGTTGTGAAAGAATGCATCTAGAATTTTAAACTTCTATTTATATTTTAAATTAGAGATGTCAAACAAACTGCCTGACAGCAGAGAGCTGAGACCCGCAGGGCTGAGATCCTCAGTTACACATGGAATGACCCATGAAGTACTGACAGAGAAATCCTACTTCTTTTAGGCCACCTGCAACCCGTGGGAACCTGCTTTCTCTCAAAAAGCCAACTGCTCCCTCTGGAGTTGCAGATTTAGTACAGCTTGCCAGGGGACTAGAAACATTTTTAATGCATTTGAAAACACTAAGGCAGCTTATCAGGGACATGTTCCTTCCCAGCTCCACCAAATTAGAAAAGACATTTTTGCACTTCCTTTCAAGTTGAAACAACTTGTACAGCCCTAGTCCAAGATTATGCAATCGTTGCAAGTAGGTGACTGTTTGGACAGGTAGTGTGAGTTATTATCCCCCACGAGAAAGAAAAGCAGGCCAGTTGCAAGTGTGTAGAATAAATCTTAGAGGCTGAGAAGAGGGACATACAGCACATGGAGGAAGCATAATGATCTTTAGAGGTTCCTCTGTTAAAATTAAGCAAAGCAGTGAGTGATAACAAGGTCCACAGCTCATCTGGAAAGAGGGTGAATGTTGAAGCAAGGAAGCGTGAAGTGGCAGCTGAGTACGAAGTGGCATCACTGCAGGGAACGTGCTTTAAAAGCTCTGGTAAGGAAAGGAATTAAGTGAAGTCTTCTGCAAGCAGCAAAGCTGCAGGGAACGTGCATGCCAGCATGCCTTCGGGCATGGTGGTCCACTTTGTGAGCTCCTCAGGACACCGGGAGAGCAAGGGAGAACCTGCTGCAAACTGGGAGGTTGGTTGTTACCTCTTCAGCCTTTGAGATTAGTGCTGGTCATAAAGTAACTGAAAAATGTTTTCATATCTGCAGTAAATCTGAAAATTAAAACTAATTCTGATCAACACTGAGAAACTTAGTAGGTGCTTGTAATTCAGGAAGAGGCCAGAGAGTAGAAAACGCTTCAACTTAGAGTGGGTAATAAAAAGACAGTAAATAATGAGGACAAATGTAGCAATACAGAGGCAGGCTTAGAACATTTAAAATCTAAAAGATTACAAAGACCGTTCAATACAGATAAATGTAGAATAATGAGGTTTATGAGTCTTTATCACATGCTGTAAATGTGTGTGGCTTGTAAAATATGATGAGTAAAAAAAGGAGCAAGAAAGTTGAAAGATAAGTCTCTTAATATTATTTATGAATAATGAGAAGTAAAGTGAATGAGTAGAGGAAAGAAAGACTATGAAATAATGAAGACTTTGATGAGTTGTTATCGCACAAATCTGTGCTTGATAAAATATGAGGACAGGGTAGAGTCAGAAGACAGGTCTGTGTGGAATGAACAAACAGGAGTATTGAGAATAATGTGCTGAATAATGATGACTCTTCGGCATCTCTCTCTCACACCAGTGTGTGCTGTAAATATGTGGCGTGCACTAATAAAGGGATTAGAAAAGGAAAGGCAGGTCTGCTCATGTTAGAAATATGAAATAAAACCCAAACAGAAAACAGTGTTTTATGCTCTAACAAATCAAAGAATAATTGAACTTGGCAGTTCTGTTGAGAGAATCTTGTGAGTCTGCTGAGACACGCAGGAGCCTGATTGCCTTCAGTGGAGCAGCAGATTTTGCCCACAAATAGGGCCACAACCAATTTAGTTAGTGTAGAAATCAAAAAGGTGGTAAATCTGTTTTGCATACCGGCGGTAATGCAGCCTCCCCCAGTCCTCTGGGATTTATCTGCATCTTTGCTGAAAATCAGCATTTTCCTGCGTCGTGGGAGCATGGAATTTGTATTGGTAACTGTGGTGAGTGGTGTACTCGCAAAGGGCGTAATTTGTACCAGTTGCATTTTGTCAGGTCATAGTCAGCCGGGTTTGATGATATCATGGTGATAAATTCATGGCCTGTCAAGTGGCTTTGGGGAATGGGATCTTATGAAACAAGTCAGAATTTTCAGAGATTTATGGTCTCAGAGTTGTGCGTATGATTTCACTGGATCATGGTCAGTTAATCTCTCAAGATATTTTTTTAATTCATATATAGCCTCCTAAGTAACTATAATCGGAGGAGCAATTGAGTTTTTCCTTTAGATTACATATCCACTGTGCAAAGGTTGACTGTGTCTGTTGAGGTCTACTGCAAATTCAGATTGAGAAACCTAATGTCTAAATCCATGCTTCTTGTTTATATTGAGTAATTAATGCCTGTTACCTTTATAAGTACTCTGTTGGGTTTGACCCTAAATGTCGTAACGTTATCAGAAGACTTTGGCTTGCATTGTTCACTTTGTTATGTGAAACCACAGTTCCAGGAAATAAGTGCAATTGTATTACTGTGTCCCAAGACTTAGATCCCTTCTCTGGAGGTAGGCTACTGTAGTGTACCTGACAGCATGGGGTAAAATGCTGGAAGGTATTCCCATGGAATGTAGCTGTGTAAGCCCGTAGAAAATCCCACCGGGTCCTAATCAGCACCACAAGGGTTATTTGCATCTTATTCCTCATCCTTGGAGAGACTCATCTCCTTTATGTTGCAGTCTTCAAATACATAAAAGGCTGCAGCTGAGAAAAAGAGAGTAGTTCCTTCACCGTGACTTGTGACTAGGGTGAAAGTAATGGTCTTAAAGTGCAGCCGTGGAGCTTCAAATTAGACAGTAGGAAAAACTTGCCATGAGTAAAGCACTCGTACAGAACCATTGGAAGGGGTTACTTGGTGAGGTTATAGAGTTAGACAAGCGTCTGTCTGGAGTAATGTAGGTATAGTCGATCTTACCTGAGGCAAAGGAATGGACAAAATAAAGTCTTGTATTTCCTTTCAGCTCTCATTTTCTATGATTCTGTGATCCTGTTAGCCTCCAATTAGGCCCACTTAATAATGAGTTCACTTTCCTGTCTGTTGACTTTGATGTGTTCTGCTGTGCTGCCACATTCCAGGCTTTTTACTAGAATGGGAGGATTTTTATGCTGGAAAGTGGGTGCAAGTCTAACATATCCCAGAGGGAATTTAAAAGGGCATAACATGTGACTGGAGATTGAGAAAGCATACGTTACACCTAAGCACTTTCTGAATTTACCTGTATAACTTTCTGAAGTTCAGTGAAGACCATGTGTCTCACTGCTGCCTTATCATGTTAGTTCAGCTTTTTTTCTCATAGACAGCAGTGCCCTATTCTTAGCAGCAGAGAATGAGGTTTCATTCTCCCCTTTCACAAATCATCACCCCCTAGAGCCGCAACAAGCTAAATCATGCTATCAGTGAAGCCTTTGCAGAGCTATTCAGTGGCAGAACAAACGGTATCAGCCGGAAATGGAAATATATTCTCAATACAGCGGCAATTCACGGCAGACTCTGTGTGTCATCTTCATGAGATAATGTTTTTTCAAATCAGTCTTTTGGACTTGTTTGAATTTTCATTCAAAATCAACAACGGTATCCGAGTAGTTCCGTCTGTCTGGGACAGAAGTATAGCACAGTTTCTGAAATCAACACCCTTCTTCACCTCCTGACGTGTCTAACGTGTTGCCTTCTACTCTTTTTGTTACAGACGGGCATGTGTCATTCGGGGCCAGGTGGTAGCAATAGATGGAACACCCTTGGTTGGAGTCAACGTCAGTTTTCTGCACCACAATGAGTATGGATACACCATCAGTCGACAAGATGGAAGGTCAGACTTTCATGTATGGTCTTACCCTGGTTTAGATTTGTATAGTTAGGGCCGTCTTGCACTTCGTATTCACATACAAAATTTTTATAGACGTCACTGTTTATGGTGTGGATTGAGGATGGCCCTCTGTTCTTGGAGCACATTTAGTTAGAGCTTTCTGTGGTACAGGGACCTAAGAAGAAAGAGAAGAAGAAGAAACCTGAACAGCAACAAGGTGATGGTGACATTCAAACACCTGGAGTCAAAATGTGACAGTACTGCTATAACAGCACCTTCTAAGTATCTGAATATTTTCACTAGTCAGGTTTTCCAGAACATTCCTTGTCTTCTCTCTTTTTTTTTTTATGTTGATAAGTTTGAATCTTTCAAGTATTTTATTGAGGTGTCAATGAAGTTACCTTTAGTTGATGAATGATGATGATGAGTTTACCTGAACCACATAAGTAGAAGTGATAACAGACTCTTTCCAGAGCCAAAATGATTAAATTGCTGTTCCACAACCAGTCCTGAGCATCCCTGGCTTCCCCTTCTTCCCCAGCCTTGTACCACTGAGTTCAGTTCTCAGAGAGATGAAGTTCCTATATATTCTATATTGCACTCCAGGGTTAGCCTTCCATTTGCAATAGGGTCATGATTTGCTCCTGGACTTGATTGAATTTAGCAGCTAAGGGCACTTTAAGACTTCATCTTCCTTGGCTGTGTTGTGAATTACAAGAAATCAGAAGCTGTCTTCCAACAGGGAACGAGCGTAATTTGTCACTGCTTCCACAATTTATTTTTTCATTGTTGTTGTTTGGCTTTGTCAATTTATAAAAGTAAGGGCCATGCATATTTATTTTACCTTAGTTTATTGACTTTCAAATCGCACTACTGAAAGTTAGTAATTATCATTTCCTTTTACGCTAGCCTGGATAAAGTTGTTGCATTAAAATATGCTACCTGTATTTTGCTGTGAATGTAATCGGTGTCATTTGGGAAATGTGATGAGATATGCATAATTAAGTCTGACTTCTTATCACAGTTTGTTACCATCAAAAGCCTCCATAATAGATGCATTCAATAATACAGAGAGTGAAGTAGCTATTTACATATTACCTTGTGTTGCCTGACTATGGATGTCAGAAACTGGGGAAATTGAGACTCTGTATATTGTGCCTTCAACATCCCACTGTTTTGCAGCCCAGATATGCCAAAGGTTCTTCACAATAGCTCCCAGAGGATCGCCTGCCTTATGTACAAGAGTTGGTTCAGTTCTCAGTGCAATTAATCGGCATCTTTCCCAAAAATTTCATATCCTGCGCAGAGGGATCTCCTGCTCAGTGTACTCAACCTTTTCCTCCTGCTACCTTTAGAAGAGGAGAAAGGATATGTTAATAGAGACAAGACCTAACAGGCTTTAAGACTTCTTAGTCCACATGCTGTACCTGCATAGATTACAAGTAGCATCCCTTTTCTGAGAAAGGAATTTCTTTTCATATAAACCAAAGTAACTGGTCCACACTTTTGTTACAGATGACTCATTAGTATCAATTCCAATTAATAAATAGAGGGGAAGTAGGCCAAGCAGCAGTGAAGTTCTGTACCTTGCTATCGATGCATACAGGGAGAAAGCACAGAGAGGTAAACCTTCTTTGTGAATACCAAGTTGAGGCTGGGAAGGTGTACCCGAATGATTTCACATAGTAAATTAAGGGCTGTAATGAGCAACATAAAAAGTTTTTGTTTGTGATGCATTGAAAGTTGTGGTAATATAATGATAAACCAAAACCAAACATAGCAATTTGTTTTCTCTTTTCCAGTTTTGACCTTGTGGCCGTTGGAGGCATCTCCGTCACTCTAGTTTTTGACAGATCTCCTTTCATATCTGAAAAAAGGACACTGTGGCTGCCTTGGAATAGATTTATCATCGTAGACAAAGTTGTAATGCAAAGAACAGAGTCTGAGGCACCTTCTTGTGACATCAGTAGTTTTATCAGCCCAAATCCAATTGTACTCCCTTCACCCTTGACAGCTTTTGGAGGGTCCTGTCCCGAAAGAGGAACCGTTATTCCAGAGCTACAGGTAATGAAAAGTATTTTCAAATTAACAATTTGTTCAGTTGCAGAACGAGTTGTAGACAATTTTAGAAGATGATACCAAATAGTGAGCAATTAACTGCTGTGATGTTATTCAATTGTCAGAATGACACCAATGCTTTTCTCTTTAGGACCGGTTCCCAAGATGCTTTTTTCTTTCTTTATTTTTTGTTACTATTTTAAGGTGCTTTATTTCTTACCTCCGAGTAGAAGAAAGTGGGAAGTCCTAACATGATTTACTATTGAAATCCCGATTCATTTATAGTGATGCACAAAACCATTCCTAGATTACAGATAAGCAGTACAATTTCCTTGTACATCAATGTGAGACATGACCCAAGATGCTTCAAAGACTCCTAGGGATGTTTCATCCATTCACATCATCTAGTTGTTTACAATTGCATCTCCAGCTATATGTTAGTTTCTTGATTTTTATTACTTTCTTTCCAAAGGAGAGAAATTTTGTGCTCTTTAGTATTGTCTTTATTTAAATGTCTTTTTTTTCTTGACACTCCCTTAAGTGCTTAGAAGCAATTTCTAATTAACCTTGTATTTAACTGTTACTTTATTTTGGACTTAAAAGAGGTTGTGTGAGTTGAACACTCAACAGAATACAACTGCACGGGTTTCAGATCATGTCTGAAACAGGTCAACCCCTAACCTGTACTGGTGCAGGGCATTATTCTTCCCCAGGTGTAGGACTGTACACTTGCCATTGTTGAAGTTTATTAGGTTCCTCTCCACCCAACTCTCCAGCCCATCCGGGTCTCACTGAATTGTAGCACAGCCTTCTTGTGTGTCAGCCACTCCTCCCAGTTCAGTATCTTCAGCAGACTTGCTGAGGGCACACTCTATCCCTTCATCCAGGTCATTGATGAATATGTTGAACAAGACTGAACGTAGTATTGACCCCTGGGGAGCACCACTAGTTACAGGCCTCCAAGCAGACTCTTCACTGCTGATCACAACCCTCTGACTCTATCACTCAGCCAGTTGTATTCCCAACCTTTTCTCTTTTTCTCATGAGAGGGTTGCTACTGATTAAGAGCCTTTTTTCTACATCTAAAAGAGCTCTGATTGAACTCGATTATATCTAAACATCTCCATAACTATTGAAAACATTATCATGTTTCTCCCAGTTGATGGCCATAGTGTTGCTTCACAGAACATTCTAAGTGAAACTAATGAACATAAATTAAGAATAACTGATGTACACTCATAAGAAAAAACTGGGTCACATTACTCCACATGAGATATTCCTGGGTCCATTGTACAGTACTGGGAAATGAACAAAAAGTAACCCAGAATAATAGGAGAAGGAGATACATTAACAGGTATCAATGCATCTATATTTCTTCCTATTTTCCTATCAAAAAGGGAGAAGAGATGTCAGATGTATGACAGAGGGGGCAGCTGGGATGTCAGCAGGAAAGAAGGGGAACACTGCAAATCAGGAGCAATAAAGGGATCAGGATTTCCCTGGCAACACTATGTTTCATATGTCGAAACGACAAGTGCTGGCAGGTCTCCAGCTGTACTGCAGCAATCCTATGACAGTGATGCTGTTGCAGTGTGTAAATAAAATTCTTTTGAAAGTGAAGTAATCTATTGTTAAACAAGAAAAAACTAAAAAAAATGGGGAATATAAACAAAACAGTTTGTATTTTTCCAAGTTTGATGAATGAACTTCAACATTGTGACAGGTTGGCTTGTTATTATGGAAATATAGTAAAATCGTTAACTTTATTAAGCACAGTCTAATTTTCAGTGGCTTTTGAGTGACTGCGGTGGCATCCTCTGAGAAGCTGCTCTCTTCTCTTGCCTGCTCTTCCTCACAGCCTGTCCCAGAAGAGCTCCTTTCTCTCAGGAGATCACAAGAGCTAAATCCCTTTTTGTAGCTCCAAGGCCCACATCATTCAAAAGGTCAAGGCCAAGTTCTCACTTTTTTCCCTCACAAGTTCAGTCTTTGCAGTCCTTCTAGTTGCTGAGGGCTTATCTTTGCTGCAGCCAGGAACTGATCCTACCCCACAGTGGGCATATCCAAGCCAGCTTTAATCCTAGTGATTCAGACAGTGGCACTGACAGCAGTGCCATGGGATTTGAACTCTGTTGCACACCCTGGGGACTTACCTGTTAGCTAGATGACTCTGACACCCGGACTGTTCCATCTTCACTGCCACATGTCCTCAGTTAGTCTGTTAGGCTCCTTACGCCGTGCCTTCGTATGCCACGGCCATTCTTCCTGGAGAGTAGCCTTGCTGCAAGAGAAGATGGCTTAGTGGGAAGGTTTGTTTTCTTTCTTAGCTCTCCCCAAGTTAGAGTTATTACCTCCAAAGCAGGATAATATCTTCAAATCATAATGTAATATATAAAGTGTGTGCATATTTAAAAAGAGTTTTTAATTGTATTCTGGTTAAGAACGTTTATGAAGTAAACCAAATAATTAAGGTAAAGCTGTAGAGCTCATATGTATGTATATGCCCACAGAGGTAGTATTTGCTCAAGAGACAAGAGTAAAGTGTTAGAGGAAGGGGCTCTATCAGAGTAGACAAACCACCATCCAGTAAGTTGACCAAGCAGTTTTCAGCGTTGAACATTTTGTAATAAGCCTGGCTGCTGCGTTGCTGAAATAAGCACAGACCTCAGTGTTTTAAGCGGTGGTGTTCACATCATGCTTGTGAAATGTAAAATAAGCACCGGCTGTTATTATTTTAGGTGTGCAATTTTCTTGGCTATAGATATAATGATGTATTTTCCTTGCAAGGTGGTCCAAGAGGAAATCCCAATTCCTTCAAGTTTTGTGAAGCTGAGTTATCTTAGCAGTCGAACACCGGGATATAAAACTTTGCTGCGCATTATTTTGACACACACAACAATCCCTTCTGGAATGACAAAAGTCCATCTGATAGTTGCTGTTGAGGGACGTCTGCTTCAGAAATGGTTTCCTGCTGCAGCCAATTTGGTATATACATTTGCCTGGAATAAGACAGATATATATGGACAGAAGGTTTCTGGTCTGGCCGAGGCGATGGGTACGTAGAATCACCTTGATGTAAGCAGAAGTGCTCACACACATCAAGCCAGGAAAATATGGCTTATAAATTTTGTTGCTACGCTTACATTCTTTTAAATCAAATGCCTCTTTACCTAAAGTGACTCGTATGATTTGCTAAGAACATTTATTTCCTTGTTCTTCCAATGTCATCTTTCTAATTTAATCAATTTGAAAATCCCCTTTTCCCTCAGAGAATGGTTATGTACTAACAGCATTATATTCAGCTGTCTTTGTTTTTGAATGTTACTTTGAATGTGACCTTTGGTGTGTCATTGTTTCTGTCATTTTTTGGCTGTGACATTTAAAATGTCATTTCTACTTAGAGTTTACAAAATTCTAACTTTCAGGCATCTTTTCTTACTACATTTTACATTCCCAACAGTTAAAACTAAGTGATCTGTTGTTTAAAGATATTTATGTGAAAATCATCATGTTTCATAGGCTTGCTTTACCAAGCGGCACAAGCAGCTGTTCTGAGAATTGTTTCAGAAGTGCTGCTTGTGCAGATATATTTTATTTAGCTAGCCATTATTTTCACTAATTTCATGATTTTTTATTTATTTTTTAAGGCTTGCTATTTTTTCAATTGAATTTGAGATTAAGTTGCTTAATGGACTAATCTTATAGATACTTTCCATTAAGATTATTTACCTTACCAGTAAAGCTTAGCACTGTGAATAAGCCCTATTCACTTCCTTAACAGTTCTGGTTTGCTTTTTAAGTCAGGGGAACTATAGCAAGCAACGTTGGCAGGATCGGGCTATAGAGCAAGAATAATGAGGGCTACATGGAGCCATCTACCTTCAGGAGGAGGATGGCTCATTCCGTGTATGAAAATGCTGTTCTGATGGGCAGCCAGAAGCTCTCTTCAGGATCTGCCCTCTTGTCCATACCATCAGTGTGCCTGCAGATTAGCTCATACAAGGCCAATAGGTGCCATCTGAGCTATCCAAGCCTTGCAATTCTCAGAGCATCTGGTGTGTGACCATGTTATTGTCTGCTCCGAGATACCTGCATGGACAGGTGACGGGAGAAAGGATGATTGTAGCACTTTCCTAGTCATTTCTACTTTGAGAACAATGCAGACATACTCACTGGTGTCCACGGAGGGTTAGGAGACCAAAGTACAGAGTACAATTTTACATCACATGATATACATAGGAATATATCAGAAAACAAGGAGCTTAGTCTTTGGCTGTGGTCCCACAGTCCTCTTCAACAGATACAAATGCAGGTTACTGCCAGAAGGGACGTTCCCATGTTCTCTCCTTACCCCTGGGCCACCACTCACATTCATTTGATCATGAAATGAGCCAGATCAGGAACAAATTCAGCTGAAAACTGAAGCAACCAGAAAATAAGTGAGAAATTTTCAGCTTCATTAGTTTCCTGATCTGCTATGAATGCTAGTGCAGAATCGCAAGTCTTCTCATTCCAGCTGTAGCTCACATATTACATTGGCCTAAAGTGATCAAAGCTCCACCCCTAGTGCAAGGTCTCCTGAATTGCTGCGTCATCTATTCTGTCTGCATCTGGCTCACATCTGCAGAAGGGTGGGCAACTTTTCAAAGGGGTTGGTCAGATGCTGGCACTGATACCAGAGAGGGCTCTGAGCATGCTGGGTATGGTGCAGGATGGGGAGCAGGAGTGCCCTTTTTGGCCCATCTGTCTTGTGAAATCTCCTTGTCGGGGGCAAATCCAGGCCTAGCCCATTGCAGATAGGGATTTATGCTAGTTTGCAGTGAGGGAAGGTATTTAATGGGTTGTTGGCTTCACTTGCACATATTTCTGCAAATCCAGAAAGGAAAAACAATCCAAGTGAGCCCTTTGGCACTCCCCTGGATGATCAGGCAGGAGCAGATGGGTCATGGCTACATGTGCCCTGTATTCAGAGTCTGTCACTGCACAGTGTCACTAACATGTTTGAGTGGGAACAGCCACTTCTCTTCTGCATCATTTAAGAGTCTTTTGATGACCATGAAGTCCAGTACATACCTGGACTTTAAAATAATTTAAATCAAATACATAACGTCTTATGAAATGATACTGTAGTTACAGGTTCCCAAATGAGCATAATACCTTGAAATATGAAGAAAGCATATGCAGTAATGCTGGATAACAACGTTTGAATTATTTAATTGGTGTGTTTTGTTGTGTTTTAGGGTTTTTTTCCTTAAAGTTCAGGTTTATTATGCTTCTTGCAAAATAAAAGCAAAAAACTTTATATTTTAAGTGGATTGTTAGCATGGTTTGTTAGATTCCAATAAAGCTTTATTTAATTTGACACACTGTAGTACTCAGGGACCTTTATCCATTATATGAATTTTTGTCAAAATAATTTCCTCTACCAGTGTATTACCAATATTTAATAATGCATTCTGTTCAGTTTTCATTTTAATTAAATTAAATTACAGCAGGTTGAAGTCCTGGAACTCAGGAATATAACCATCTGCTTTTGGTTTTATAAATACTATAAACATCTTTATTTTGCTTCAGGGTTATTGACAGTAGTGATCATATAACAAGTTACAGAAAAGATTTTCTGAGCATATTTCCACACACAGGTGGCTCTGTTTAAATTTGTTGGAGAAATGTTTTCTGGTGTTTTAGTCTAGGCTCCAAGTCCCTAACACGAGGCCATTTTGTCTTCTCAGAGTAAGAACTGACATGATAAAGTATCATTTTGTGTTATGAATGGAAAAACATCATGTGGATGTTGACAGACAAGGACTTGGTAAAGTCTATGTCCCCTTGTGATTTAACATAGGAAAAGAAAGGATTTCAGTAGAACCTTCAAGAAATGTTCCTGTAGAAGTCCCTACATGCTCAGTCTTATTTCTGCAAGCCCTCCCATCCCATGCAGCAGCACAAAGTAGTGTGCAAGGACTGACTTTTCTAGGTGTGAATATAAACCACCTCTCGAGCAGTGTTAGGTCTTCTCTGTTTATTCCTCTGCTCGTTACTTTGGTCAAGTTCATTATATTCATTGTTCGAAGTAAAGTGCTGTTAAGTACAAATATTTCAGGAGATGTTGAGGTAGAGGGTACTGTTAAGTTTAATCCTGTCATTCATTTCTTACCTGTATTTTGGCAACAGCTCTGAAACTGCGATATGCTGCACTAGTAACATTATTGCTCATTCTTCTAAATATTTGTATGAAAATAATAGGGTTTTGGTAATGATTCAGTAAATCTTTCAAACCACATTTTGAGACTGCAAAGAACTCGACTTGCTGGCTGTTAGTGTCCAAAAACATAGTCACTACAGTTCTCCATCATGCAGCAAAATCTCAATCAAATTATTTTGACCAGAAAGCAACACCCCCCAAAGGTGGATAAACTGACTGAGATTGTCATTCCACTTAACAAAATTGCAACGTTTCGCAATACGTGCTGGTAACAAAATGCTTATTTTTCAAGTGGCACAGCAGTCACTTGGCTGACTCTACAGCTGTTACGCTTTGCCTGGATTACTTTGCATGCAGAATGACTGGTGAGAAATTTTCATGCATGGTACATCAGTACCTCCAGTTAGATGGTTCAAGAGACCCTGCTTTAGGATCACACAGATACTCCTTTTTGGAGCGTAGACTTCTTTCATAAATATGTGTAAGTAAACATAGAAACCTGGCTGTAAACACACACAGAGTGTCCATGTGTCTCTTACTGATGAGAATGGACCAAAAAGCAGCTACAGACAATAACTGTGGGAACAGCGAAGTTCTAAGAAAGAGGACAATAAACTCTAGAGGGTATTTGGCAGCTCAGAAACATCAGCTATAGGCTGGGAAGAGCAGATGCTTTACAGTGTTAGCTACAGCCTTGGTAAATGGGCCACTGTGGATCCATTGGCACGGATTCGCAGATGGTGTAAAATGTTATACCTCCCTCGACCCAGAATAGCAGTGTGTGGTACCTTAGAGCAGCTGATGATCTGTCCTGTGGGTCTGCAGTGGTTCACGGAGCAGGGCTGAGTGACTTTCTGTTATAGGTCTTTATTCTTTTCAAGCATAGACGTCTGGCCCGGGATTGACCATGTTAAGTGCGTGAATGGAGTAAAGATGCTGAGGTGTAGGTGGCGAGTGTGAGGTTGCTTCACAGGAAAAATCTGCCCTTTATCTTCTTTCTCTGTGGACGCCTAGAAAATAGCATGTTCAGTTACTGAACCTTGATGGCTCATCCCAGCACAGGATGTGGCTGTTATGGAAGGAGCTCCATGCCCACAGTTGGGCTTTCAGCCCAGGGAGCTACCCAGAAATGGTGTTGTTCGTAGTCATAAGATCTCCTTAACAAAGAAATTGGACAGAGTGACTGTTGGACCCTCAAACTGAAACCCATAGTGTTTGAAACGTACAATATTTACAGTACTTAAGGAGATGTGATTTTTACAAGTCAATAGTTTAGCTGCAAAAACAGGTTCTCTCTGCTAAAACGATGAAGCAGCTGTAAGTGAAGCTGCTGGAAGGAACAGCTTTCAGTTTGCCATAAAACATTTATCTTTCAAACACAAATGCTCCCTGTTATGGCTGGTCAAAATATTTTTATTGCGTCCAGTAATGGAATTTAGATGGTATTAAAACTATTTATGGTTCAACTCAAATGTGCCTAAAGCCGCTACATAGAAAAAGTGAGAAGAAAATATTGTATAGGTCAGAAACCTGTGGGGTTTAAAATATTTTT